>VSMD01109566.1:0-31696 GCA_008750895.1 Mirza zaza | reverse complement strand
CCCAGGGAGAGCAGCAAGCTTTCTGATACTGAAGACTCCAGCTCCCTTACGGGAGTCACTCAGCATTCCTGGAACTGGGCTTGTCTGCTGGAACCACAGGGTTAGGGCGGGGCTAGACCAGGGTCAAGGACAGGAAGGGGCCTAGGGGCTGATTAACCACAACACAGGATTTATAGTTCATGTCACCAATACCCGTTAATCAGTGATGCAAAGACTGAATCAGAAAAGTAGGCAAAGGAAATTGAGGCTGCTGGATGTCCACACAATATTCCTTCTCCCCTTCTTCCCACCTAACAGAAAGAATGCTGTCCTGTTGGGGATGGGAACATGCCCAGCTAAAAGCACATTTTCCAACTCCCCTTGCTGATAGAGCCATGTAACAA
Organism: Mirza zaza; assembly: GCA_008750895.1. Classification (NCBI taxonomy): domain Eukaryota; kingdom Metazoa; phylum Chordata; class Mammalia; order Primates; family Cheirogaleidae; genus Mirza; species Mirza zaza. The sequence continues at coordinate 31,313 of VSMD01109566.1, read as the reverse complement.
TAATTGATGAGATGTAATGGCAAATTGCTAGGTGTGGCCTCCAAGAAGCACCTTGAAGGGAAAGCAGATTCAGCTGGCATATACCTTGTGGTGTTTGTGTTTACCCTCTCTGCACATGGGATGTGAATGCAAAGCTAGAGGTGGGACAGCCATTTTGTGACTATGAGGTAAAGTACATAGTAGGGATGGCTGAGTGAAGAGGAAGGGGAATGAATTCCTAATGGCACCAAGGGGCTGTGGAACCCACTTTGTACTGGCTGTCTGCAGATTGCTTCTGCCTTTGCTTTTCTGGATTCTACAATAGCCAAACATAGTTCCAAGCACATGGTTCAAAAAAGAAATACATATTGTTTCAAAACTTATGAAAATATAACAAGAGAAATGTTGATTATAAATACACAAAGCTCCTTTTCACATCTATTTGATTAGCAAAGATAAAAAAAGTTTGCCCGCATACTTCACAAGGGCATAGGGGAGCAAGGACTCCCTACCTGCTGGGGAGGGCAGCAACACGTAGGTCTCTGTGGAGAGTCAATTGACAACACCGATTGACATCACAGGGGCCAATACTCTCACAAAAAGAGTCTGGGCTTTCTGAGACTTGACCCAGGTGCAGACGGACTCCTGGGCCACTCATCCCCAGTGGTTTGTAACAGACCTTATCTTCAGATCCTTAACTTCATTACATCTGCACAGACCATATTTCCAAATAAGGTCACATTCACAGGTACCCAGGGGTTAGGACTTCAACATATCTTTTGGGGGGACACAGTTTAACCCCCAACACTGCCCTTCACTTCAGCCTGTGCTCTGGATTCTCAGTCTGCCGGTTTACGTGTTGTGTAATTTTCTGGTTGGTGGTAGTCTTGAGCCTTGAGGCCTAACATAATCTGTGAAGTACAATGATTTTTTGACAGCTGGAGAAGAAAGTGAGCTGTCCAAACTGGGTCCATGTCCAGTGCAGCATTCCACTTTGAGGTATGAGGGACTTTGAAGTAATCTGAAAGGACCAGTGCATCTGAAGAGCAAGCACCCTCCCGCCTGACATAGCTACTCCGCAGGCCTCAGACCTGGCCTGGTGCCCTGGATGTATCAGGTCTGTCCACTGCTGCCAGTTTGCAGCTGGAATGGTGCTGCTGGGCTCCTGTGGAAATGCACACGCATGGCCATCACATGGTAACTCACCAGGTAACAACCAGGTCTCACTCAATATTATAGTTGGTTGTAAAAAAAAATAAAAACCGGCCGGGCGCGGTGGCTCAAGCCTGTAATCCTAGCTCTCTGGGAGGCCGAGGTGGGCGGATCATTTGAGCTCAGGAGTTCGAGACCAGCCTGAGCAAGACCAAGACCCCATCTCTACTATAAATAGAAAGAAATTAATTGGCCAACTAATATATAGAAAAAATTAGCCGGGCATGGTGGCACATGCCTGTAGTCCCAGCTACTTGGGAGGCTGAGGCAGCAGGATTGCTTGAGCCCAGGAGTTTGAGGTTGCTGTGAGCTAGGCTGACGCCATGGCACTCACTCTAGCCTGGGCAATAAAGTGAGACTCTGTCTCAAAAAATAAAAATAAAAAATAAAAAAAAAAAAAAATAAAAACCTCAAAACAAACCCAAACTATTCATTGCAACAAATTCATTTTTCTGTAATGGTTATTGTCAAGAAATAAGACTTTTTACCATTTTTTACTTGAGGAGCGGCCACCTTTCCTTGCCAAGGTGCTGTATGGGCTGAGCAGGCCAGGGGAGCATCAAGGGGGAAAGTGCTCCAGGTGGAGGGAGAAGCAAGTGTGGGGGTGGGGGAGAGCACTCCTCTAGAATGTTCCAGAAACAATAGGAGACCAGTGTGGCTGGATTGGAGTGGACGTGGGAAGGGCAGGCAGAGTTGAAGGTAGAGCTGATGATTGACAGATGTGGGCTAGAGAAATGGGGGCCCAGGAAAGCTTCAGGGCCCCCCTGAGCAAGGAGAGAGGTGCTGACGGCTGCGCTGGGGCCGCGAGATGAGCAGCTTGGCAGGGGTGGAAAGGGGTTATGCCAGAGGTGCCTGTGGGACATCCTGGTGAGAGGCTAAGTTTGCCTTCTCGGGAGAGAGGCCAGGGCTGGAGGGAGGAGCTCGCTGTGCCGAGCTGCAGGAGGGCTTTCCACTGGGGAAGAGGAAAGCCACTGGGGAAGTGTGAGCTGGGGCCTGGCCTTCAGCTGCTTTCATTATTTCCCCCAAATGCTTAGGGTCTCAGGGAAAGATCTAGGGACCAGAGGGGTTCTGAGTTGGGGGTAGGGAGGTGCAACTACCCGAGGGCCCTTAATTCTGCAGACAATGCAGACCACAGTGGGATGTCACATCCCCTGAGTTCCAGCCAATGCATCTTTTCACTATAGTCTGGTCTGACACGTTCTGGGTGCCAGGAGCACCTCCCCAGACAAAGAGGGGGTCTCTGTGGAAATCACTGTCAGCCACCATTGTGATTTGGTGTCTCATCCCAGGCCTCAAGGAATGCAGTTGCTAGGAATGAACCTGATGCTGTGTCCTGGAAAGTGAACAGCTAGGTGCGAGTGGCATCAACTTGGCCTCCCAGGGACTCCCAAGCAGACGCCCTGACCCTACCTGCAGGGAGCTGGATGCGGCTTCCAGGAACTGCTCAGGACTGTCCTTCTCAGGTTTGAATTTGTCCAGTTGCTCAATCACCATTTCAACACATTTCCCGTAGTAGGCCATCCTCCCAGGGCAGGATCCTAAAGACAAACCATTAGAGGTCACACACTCCACAACCTCTGGGCTGCCAGCTTCGTTGGTGCCAGAAGTGGCCACAGGACCCTCACCAACAGGGAGTCCACCAGGGTGCCAGGACCTAGAGCAGTGAGGACTGTTGGATGCGAGTGGGGACTTGGCTCAGGTAACCTGAAGCCCACTTCCTGGACTGTCCCTCATGGGCCTTTGCAGCCCGAGAGACCCAGCTTGGCCTTGGTGAGTCCACCCTCAGGCCCCCCACTCACCCACAGCCCTGGCCCTCTCTGCCCTGTGCCCCAAAGTTCCTAGGCTTCCAAATGCCCCCCAATCCCATGATCATGATGCATGGATGGGGTGACCCCAGGGAGAGGCCCAGGTCAGAGAGCAGAGGCACCTTGTGAGCTGGCTTCTGAGTGTCCCTCAGTTTAGCTGGGAAGGGTGACTGTTCACCCCTGAGGGGTGGCAGGTTCTGGGTGAGGGTGACCCAATCACAAACGGTTGGTGCAAAAAGGGTCCTGGGGTCCCAGGTTCAACACCTCCATTTCAAAGATGAGGGAACTAAGACCCAGAGAACATGAGCAGCTGGCAGGAGGCCAGGCCTCGCAGACACACTGAACATTCTGGGATTGCGCCAGCTTGGGGAGGCTGGTTTACCCAGAACCCCTCCCTGGGTGACCTTGGAGAAGCTGCTTGGGGTGAGTCTGGGACCCCTTGAATCAGCTCTAATGACAAGTGACCCAAACTGCCCTCAGAGGAGGGTGGAGCTTGTCAGCAAAGGTTCTCATCCTCTGACACCGTTTGTAGGTTTGGGGTCTGGTTGGACCACTTAGGATAGTGAGTAGTAGCCACGGGCTCCCTTCCATCCGTGTCTTGTTCTGTGATTGACAGCTTCTCTGGGCCAGCCGGGTTTGAGGGCCATCCTGCTGCTGGCCTTCCTGGACACCAGCAACTGGCAAAGCGAGGTTGCTGGTACCCTGAGGACAGCAGGGGCACCTCTCCTCCAACCCCCAACAAACCGGAACAGCTGCAGATAGCAGCCCCAGACCTGGACCCTCCAGGTTAGAGACTGACTGAAACAAACAAACAAACAAACAAACAAATCTACACACATCAACCTTAGAGGGTCCTTGGGGAGATGGCCAATCTCAGCCAATGCTACTTTGGTAGACATCTGCCCCCGGGCCCTGTCATTGCTTAAAAGGAGGGGAGGCAGGCACTTCAAAGATGCCTCTGACATGAGACAGAGAAATAGAGAAACCAGCAAGAAAGGAGCCAGGATAAAACACAAATGCACAAAGCAGGAAAAAGCCTAGAGACAAGCAAATGTACCATCCTCGGAGAGACAGATCTGGCACCCAAGAAACAAGGAACGTAACAGTTGGAGAAAAAGAAAGGGCTCTTGGAAATTAAATTATGACAGCAAAACTAAAAACACAAATAGAAGAGATGGAAAATAAAAGCTGTGGAAATCTCCTAGAGAAGAAAAAGATGAAGCTATAGAAAGGAAGAGAAAAACACTAAGAAAATTAGGCCACCATTCCAAAAGGTTCACATCCCAATTAACAGGAGTTCCAGAAAAGACAGAAGAGAACAGTAAAATGAGAAAATGCCCCAGAATTGAAGGATGTGGTTTTCCAGGTGGACAGGCCCCCTGAGCTCAGCACAATGAATGAATCATGAAATTTCAGAGCTGGGGATACCTCGGAACACTTTCAGTGTGGGAGTCAGGGGTGCAGAGCAGCCTTGGCCTTGGGGAAACTGAGGAGCCAGAGAAATACCTTCCAGCTCTTGGGGGACCCACCTCCATCCCAGAAGGCCCTGTGCCATCCTCTGGGAGAGAGCCCAGGGAGGGCCAGATGTGGGTCTGGGAAGCAGGGGTTGAACCCCATGGAGCATCTCCTGGGGGATTTCTGGGAAGGTGATGCAATCCCAGGGGCCAATGGGTGGCAGGACAGGGCAGGGGCTCTAGGGAGCTGTCTCTAAGAGGAGCCACACATGGCATGTTCTCTGAGTGCTATGGAAAGAGGCTGAGACACCTGTCCTGGCCAGGGACAACAGGAAGGAAGGCTCTGCAGCAGCTGGATCAGAGCCCAGTCCTGGCTGTGCATCAACACCAAAGCCAGCAGGAGCCTCTGTCTAGTAAGGCCAGAAGAGGTGCGGTGGCTCACTCTGGGAGACCAATGGCAGAGGATCACTTCAGCTCAGAGTTTGAGACCGGTCTGAATAAGAGCAAGACCATGTCTCTACAAAAAATAGAAATATTATCCAGGTGTGGTGGTGCACATCGGTAGTCACAGCTGCTCACTTGAGCTCAGGAGTTTGAGGTTGCAGTGAGCTACAATGACTGATAACACAACTGCATTCTAGTTATGGTGACAGAATGAGACCCTGTCTCAAAAAAAATACCCCACCACCACAATCCAAAAAACCCAGAAAAGGCCAGAAGAAAGGCCTCTTATAATTTGGAAATCTGTTGGAACTGGCTTGAAGCCGTGATGCTGAGGACAGGCCCTGGAGACCAAGTCACAAAAAATGAAGTGAACGTGGCCCATTGGTACTGAGTAAGCTCACCACAGGCACGACCAGGACGCCGTCACTGCCCTGGAGGCTGCCTTGAGCCCCAGCTTGGCCCGCCATGATGGCAGAAACCCTGCTCCTTCCCCCCATGTCGGGGTCCTGATGAAGCCAAGGAGGGACAGTGCCTGGATGGTACCACATTAAAAGCCATTAAACATGCAAATCCACAGATGCTGAGATGTGGACTCTAGCCAGGCTTGGCCCCAGGCAAGACAAGAGAGATTTGCACGGGAGGCTGTCCTAAATCCTGGCTGGCTCCCTCCATCGCCCCACAGCCCACCTCTCTGGAGAACTTCCACCTGGAGGTCACCCCCTGCCACCCATCCGCTCACTGTCGTCTGATCGCTGGGATCACTCTGTCTTCTGGGGTTCTGGGAACTTAACGGCTGTGAGCAGAAATCCTCAGGAGACCCAGCTGGCACCTGCGGCGACCCAGAATAGCTCCATTCAGAGCAGAGCCTCAACTTGTGACGGCTTTGCACCAGTTGCTGTTTTGTTTTGTTTTTGGTTTTGTTTTTTTGAGACAGAGTCTCGCTTTGTTGCCCATGCTAGAGTGAGTGCCGTGGCGTCAGCCTAGCTCACAGCTACCTCAATCTCCTGGGCTCAAGCAATCCTGCTGCCTCAGCCTCCCTGCTGCCTCAGCCTCCCGAGTAGCTGGGACTACAGGCATGCGCCACCATGCCCGGCTAATTTTTTCTATATATATATTAGTTGGCCAATTAATTTCTTTCTATTTATAGTAGAGACGGGGTCTCCCTCTTGCTCAGGCTGGTTTCGAACTCCTGACCTTGAGCAATCTGTCCGCCTCGGCCTCCCAGAGTGCTAGGATTATAGGTGTGCGCCACCATGCCTGGCCACCAGTTGCTGTTTTGGCCACTCTCTGAATGCAGCACCCTCTCCCTGGGAGGGTCCATACAGCCAGGCACCTGGCATGGCAGGGATGGGTTGGGGGTCTGGTGACTCAGAGTGGGTCCTAGTCTTGGGCCCAGCCAGCCTGGAGATGGGTAGGTCCAGGCAGCTGTGACATAGCAGAAGGGCAACAGCTAGGCTCCTGGGGGTGGGAAGCACTTTTCTGGGGCACTGCTCAGTGGGGAGGGGGCCTGTGGCTTTCACTGAAGACATTGCTGAGAGCTACAGGGCTCCCCTGCAGGCATGGAGATGGGGGTGAGCTTGGAGGCTCATGGACCCTGGTCCTCATCTTTACCAGGGTCACCCACATTGAGGTGGTTTTTAAAACTTCACAGCTGCCCAAGTGAATTATGTGGGCATAAAGAAAAACCAAAAAAATTTCCATAGCATAACTGGGGCCTCTGGGGTGCAGTGGGGGGCAGTGGCCTGCCACCCTCCTGGAGAGTGCATGTGGTGGCATGGGCTCTGGCACCGAGGTGACAGCATTTGCTGATGGTGAGCAGGAGTGTGAATGCACTCACTGAGTGGGTTCTTCCAGGATTTGCCCTCAGGAGTGGGACAGGGCCATCTGCAGAGCAGGGAATGCACTGCTTTTTGCTACGGGAGTGGGCCCTTGTCTGTGGCTCAAGGAGGTGGAGTTGTCCTCATCCTGTGACTCAGGGCAGGGCAGGTGGGGCCTGCAGGAGGTGAGCACTGCCTTAGCAGGTAGGCTGCTGTCCTGGGTCTGCTGAGCAATTGAGAACAAGTGGCTTAGCCTCTGTGCCCCAGGGTTCTGCAGGATGGGGAGGAAATGTGGGTGGGAAGGCACAGGGTGGAAGGTGTCCCTTGGGGTTGAGGATAGCAAGAGAAACCTGTATGCTCAAAGGGATGAGGTGGAAGTTTGGGAGGCCTCAGTGAAGGTGAACTGGGTGAGGTGACCAGGTACCAGGGGCCAGGGCAACAGTCCCTCCCTGAGACCAGTACCTGCCATGGCAGGAACCTTGGTGCCTGGTCCCCTGACCAGGTGGGATGGCTGAGACCTGATTCCTGATGCTGTGGCTGCATGGGGGCTTCTGCCCTTCCCCCATCCCCAGTTCTATTGGTCCCATCCTGCTAAGATCCACTGCCCTCCCTCCCTCCCCCTTCTTGGGCCCTGGTATCACCAGCCCTCACTTGCTGGCTCCACTCTGGGGGCTCTTTGTTCCACCTCTGCTAGCCAGCTAGTGCCTAAATGGAAAACAATCTCAGACACTCTAGGAATCTCCAGGCCAAAGGCAGCACCGTGGGCCTGGGCTCCAGGGAACAGTATTTTCCCAGGGTCCCTGGGGGTCCTAGTTTTCCACCTAGGGGCAAACAGTGCCATTGCCGCAGGCATAGGGAGCCCTGGAGAGGACACTGGCTCTGGAAGAAGCGCTGGAAAAGACACTCATTTCAACGGTTTGTAGTTTGTGCCCTGGTCTAGCAAGCATAATGCACCCACCATCCCTCCTCCAGAGACAGAGGCTTTGTTGGCGGGTGGGGTAGGAGCCAGGGGCCATGTGCTCAGGCTGCCCTGGGGCTCCTCCTAGCAGCAACCTTCCATCAGTTACTTGTGTTCCTAGGAGTGCTTTTTCCCTGGGCTTCTCATCTGAGATGGCAAGGTTCATTTCCAGGTGAAGCCCACCCAGGTTAGCCATACCACCTGGCTAGAAGCCCATTCAGCAGTTCTCCCAGACCTGGCCCCTCCCACCCCACCAGCAAGAGGCAGGTGTTCCCGAGGCCTGGAGAGTTTGGGAGAAGGCAGGAGGACCCAGGCTTCTGACCTGATCTGAGGTGGATAGTATGTGCGTGGGGGTCACTAATAAATCCCCTCAGGCTCTTGGCTGCTGTGGAACCAGTGGAGTTCCCTCAGCAGGTCCTAACCCCATCACAGCCTGAGGTCTGCAGTCCCTGAGTTCTTTGTCTTTCTCCCTCCCCTGTACCCCAGCTCTGTCCACTTGGGATTCTCACTGGTTTAGAAGTTCCTGCATAGGTGGCTCCTCCCTTGATGAGCTCCTAGGCATCCCTCAACACCCAAGTCAAACATCACCACTTGTGAAGCCTTCCTTCTTCCCCCTAGCTCTTTCCTTCTCTGCTTCCTCTGGCATCACCCAAACTTCCACAAAATTGCTGAGCACATTGGACAGGGCTCTGCTTCATTACTTCTGAGTCCTGGGCCCCTGGTTCAGAGCTGACACCTAGGAAGTGCCTTAAATATGTCTGTGGAATGAATGGCTGAGTGTAAAAATATAAAAAGGATCAAATACCCTAAACTGTGCTCTTTAATCTGTCTTTAATCTGAAAGATGGCTCTGATATCCAGAGATAAGACCTATCCAAAGATCATGCTGGCTTTTTTTTTATAGCTGCTTTTTGGAACTTTTACTTACATGGATCCTGTAGTGCAACAGAGTTCAGTTTTATTGTCTCATTTAATTGGAAAATAATAGATGCCACAATAATTTTTTCTAAGCAAATAAGACAACATGAGCATGGCGGCTCATGCCTATAATCCTGTGGTTCCCATTACCCGGGCTGTGGACCATTACCAGTCCGGGCCCGTTAGGAACCCAGCCACACAGCAGGAGATGAGTAGCAGGCGGCCGAGTGAAGCTTCATCTGTATTTAGAGCTGCTCCTCATTACTCACATCACCACCTAAGCTCTGCCTCCCCACCCCACCCCCCTGGTCTGTGGAAAAGTTGTCTTCCATGAAACCAGTCGCTGGTGACAAAAAGGTTGTGGATCGCTGCTATAATCCTAGCACTCTTGGAGGCTGAGGTGGGAGGATACCTTGAGCTCAGGAGTTCAAGACCAGCCTAAGCAAGAGTGAGACCCCGTCTCTACAAAAAATAGAAAAATTAGCTGGGTGTGGTGGTGCCTGTAGTCCCAGCTACTCGGGAGGATTTTTTGAGCCCAGGAGTTTGAGGTTGCATTGAGCTGTGATGACACCACTGCATTCTACCTGGGGCAACAGGGTGAGACTCTGTCTCCAAAACAAAAAACAAACAACAAAAAAACCGCACCCATCCTGAGCTGGGATTTGAGGGGGGGTCCAGCCCCCTGTCCCTAAGGGGATTTCTGCCTGTGTGAGCCCCTGAGGCCCAGGCTGAGTTCTAAAGCCCTTGGCCTGCTTCCTGGTAACCTCTCTGAATGAGACTCAACTGTGTGAAAGAGGCACCCTGTCAACATAATGAAGGAAAATAACACTCACACATTCCAGGACTCATAAGGAAAAATATAAGCTAGGTAAGAAGTCTATTTTTATTTATTTATTTTTATTTTATTATTATTATTTTTTTGAGACAGAGTCTTACTTTGTTGCCGACTAGAGTGAGTGCCGTGGTGTCAGCCTAGCTCACAGCAACCTCAAACTCCTGGGCTCAAGAAATCCTCTTGCCTCAGCCTCCCGAGTAGCTGGGACTACAGTCATGCGTCACCATGCCCGGCTAATTTTTTCTATATATATTAGTTGGCCAATTAATTTCTTTCTATTTTTAGTAGAGACGGGGTCTTGCTCTTGCTCAGGCTGGTTTTAAACTCCTGACCTCAAACAATCTTCCCGCCTTGGCCTCCCAGAGTGCTAGGATTACAGGCGTGAGCCACCGCGCCTGGCCAAGAAGTCTATTTTTATAGAAACAATTTAATGAGTGAGTTTTCTTGCTCCCCCCAGTCATGTTGAGGGTTGGGCTGCCCCAGGATGGGGCCCCCACACCCCCAGCCTTCCTGAATCTCCTCTGGACACAGCCTTGCCTGGAGGAACTGGGGATACATCCAGAAAAAGGACTCCTTCCTGTGCCCAACATGGGTGGTGAGAGGGAGTGGTCTGTGTGGGAACTGCTCCCAGAGTGGGATGGTTTCCCTGTCCTCCCCTCCTGTTCTGGAGCCTGGAATATTCTGAAGAAAGGATGATCCAAGGCACCCTTTGGTGGAAGAGAAGCATGCCAATTCCACCTCCCCAACCCAATCTAAGATGAGCCTGGATGGAATAAACTGGAAGAAATAACTGCATGGACCAGGTTGAAGGCAGGGATGAGACAGAAGAGCCCCTTTGGAACCTGGCCTGACTCAACTGTCCTGCCCTGCAGCTCTAGTTCCCTATTGGACCTTATGGTTCCTGGGACACGGGCTCTGCACCCCCACATCTGGCACAGAGCAGGTGTGCTGTGAAAGTGGGTGTGGGGGAAAGAGATGTTCAAATTCTGAATCCCCCTAAAATTGTGCTATGAACTTCATCAAAGCAATCCCATCTTTGGGTAAGAAACAAGTGTTAAAGTTCATCCAATTCTGATGCATGCTTTTAGCATCTCAGCTGTATTCATTCATTCTCAGCTTTATTTTATTTTTATACAGACAAGAGCCTTGCAATGTTGCCCAGACTGGATTCAAACTCTTGGGCTCCAGCTATCCTCCTGCCTCAGCCTCCCAAGTAGTTGCGACTACAGAGACCCACCATCATGCCTGGATTTAGCTTTATTTTAATGGTGAAAATCCATCTATATGGGAAGTGTGATTTAATTCCCGAGCTTATTGAATTTTTTCTCATATTGATTTTAATTCCGCTAACCAGGACTTGACTGTCTCATATTTAAGGCAACTTGGTAGGCTAGACCAAAGCTTCTCCTTTTCTTAGTGAATCCTTTCTAGATAAAAATGAGATTTCTGGTTGGCCTGAGTGCAGTGGTGTTTACAACTAATTGATCACAACTAGTTACAGATTCCTTTGTTCCTTCTCCACTCCCACTGCTCCACTTGACCAGCCTTAAAAAAATAAAAATTTAAAAAACAAACAAAAAATGAGATTTCTGAGGAGGTTTACATTCCAAGAGACACAAACAAGTTCAAAACTCTCAACCACTAGAAAGGCCTCATTTACATAAGATCCCAGATGTATGTTAATTAAAATACATTCTTTTCCCATGATTAAAGCTAGTCTCCTAAGGATTGCTGCCAACTCATGCCCCTATGGCTTGTGCTTGAAGCGTAGCCTTGTGTGGCAGATTTTGCTAGCTGCTTTTCAATCTCTACACTCCCTTTCCTCCCAGGTAACAAAACTCTGATTTTTAGTTTGGCCTATTGCTGCTCAACTGAAGGATGACATTTCCTAATCTCCCTGGCATCTGAGTGTGGTCATGTGGCTAAGTTCTTCTACAATCAAGAAGTGGAAGAATGTGAGACTTCTGGAAAGTCTCCCTGAATGGGAGGGGCATACCTTCCTTCTACTCTTTTCCACCTGGCTTAGAGGTGACAGCAGGAACCTGGGGAGTCACCCTGGATCACGAGGAAACATAGTAAGGATGGCAGCTAGAAAATCTGATCCCTGATAATACTGGGGCTGCCATACCAACTAGGATTGCCTCCCCATGGACCTCTTTCATGTAAACATGAATAACCTTCTTGTTTGGACCACTATGATGTTAGGATTTCTCATTACATGCAGCTGATACCTAATCCTAACTGATATACCCACTTTCATGAGGTCAGCCTTCCTCTGGAGCATGATTTCAAACCATGAAGCATAGGAAGGGAGCCTCTGAGCAGCGGCAGCCCCAGGCCTTGGAGTTGGCCAAGGACAGACCCACAGAGAACAATCATTCACTCACTCACTGGACAAGTCCATCGAGTCTCTACTTAGAGTTCTTGTGCTGAGGAAATGGTGGCTTTGGGAGGATCAGGTTTTATAGGGGGGTGCTGAGAGCACAGTTTTGGAGACTCAGTCAAATTTGAGGTGATCTGTTAGATGTCCAAATGGTGAAAAAAACAGATAAACAGGCCTGAAGTTGCAGAGTTCAGGCTGGAAACATAAGATCTGGAAAGGCTGGAGAGAAAATGGTTGTTTATAAAACCATGTGACAAGAAATCACCCAGCGAGGGGGTGGATAGAGTAGCCTCCAAGGACTGAGTCTGGGTTCCCAGTGTGGAGGTTGGGGGGCAGAGGAAGTGCCCAGCCAAGGAGACTGACAATGGGTGGCCAGGGAGAGAAAGATAAGTAGAGTGTTATTTGTTCCAGCCAAGTGAGCACACAGAGCTGCTAACCTGCTGCTGACGGTTCAAGGGAGGAGATGAGAGCTGAGCCCTGATTATTGGATTTAACAACATCAAGGTCAAGGAAGACTTTGATAAAGAGCTTCAAAGAAGTGGTTGGGTGAAAATATGATTGGAGTAGGTTCAAGAAAGAACAGGTGGAAAGGAATTAGAGATAAAGTGCTACTCTGGGGAATTTTTCTCTTTAGGGAGCAGTGACTGGGTGGTAGCTAAAGGGGAACAGGGAAAATCAGGTGCTAAAAATAAACACAGACTATTGCCACCACATATGGGAAATCTCAGATGCCACCATGCCTAGATTCAAATTGAGTTTAACGGCTTAGAGTGGTCAGGGAGTGTGCGGAATCATCTGAGGACCGGGATATTGGGCAAGTGATGAAAAGGAGTGGGGGAGCTTCTTAATTCTATACCAAGGAAGACGTTACTTCCCTCTCCTGTCTTAAATCTGCACATTTCAGAGTATGCCAGAGAAAAGCACGCTGTTGGAGGCAGGCACACCTGCCACTGACCAGGATCCACCCACTCCAGCCAAGGCACGTCGGCCTCTTTGTGCTTCAGTGTCTTCAACTCTAAATGAGAATTTTAAGTGAGACCACCTATTTGTTTTTCTGCTTGGCACATAATAGATACTCAGAGTTTGGGCAGCCTTTTTATAGATCCAAATTAGGGCACCATTGGGGGAAGTAGTGAGTGCGGGAGAAAATCTTTTTAAAAAGCACCGTTTATTGTGGCGATTAAAAAAAAAGCACCGTTAACTTTAATCAGGGAACACAGAAAAAGACCAAAAAGATGGCTAGCGAAAGCAAAATGAGAAGCAAGGAGATGAGAACTGGCCTGCAGATAAAGGAAAGTTGTCAGTGAGAAGATGATGATGAGGTGGGCAGCGTGCCTCACCCTCCTCCCTTCCGGATCCCCCGCTCGGCACCTGTACCTGTGCCCAGTACCTGTAGCCGGCACCTGTCTGATAGCTCCGCAGGTGCTGGGGACCACCGAACTGTCCTTCGCGCCTCCACCTGCCCCGCAGTTATCTTGGCAATCGCAGCCGGTCCCTGTCTTCACTCCGGGTGCGCCAAGACCCGGGCAGCCACCCGGGAAGGGGGCGGACGCGGCGGGGGCTCCGTTTGGGCGTCGTCACCTAGCAACCTGCAGCACGCTCCGGCGCCGTGGGCACGAAGACTACAACCCCCATAATGCACATCGCCCGCCGCACGGCGAAGGGCGCCGCGGCCAGGGTGCCGCCTCCTGCAATGTCCATCGGGACTTGTAGTCTCTCAGGCCCTCGGGCGCGTCGGGTGGCCTCGCCGGGGGCGGGGCGCGGCGCGGGCGCGAGGATTGGGTAGCCTCCTCCGGCCGGCCCCGCCCGCTGTTCTCGGCCGGCCCGGGGCTCGCTGCGCCCTCAGCGCATGTGCGGCGCTGTGACCACGGAGGCGCTGGGTGCCGGCGAGCCGCGAAGAGCCGCGCGCCCCCGAGCTGCGCCTGTCGGTCGGCCGGTGCGCCCACACGCCGCCCGCCGTTCTGAGGGTCCTCCCCGGCGCCGCTTGCCGAGCATCCTCCTGGCCGCGCACCTACCCCGCGCACCTGCCCGTTGCCTGCTGACGTTCCAGGCTCCGCTAGAACCCAGCCGCCCCGGGACCGCGCGGGGGCCCCGGCTCGGTTTTCCCTCCGCGTCCGCCCCGCGCCGCAGCCGGGCCCGGCCGCAGCGCTGCGGAGGGCGGAGGCCGCCCGGAGCCCGGCTGGGGCCGGCACGGCGATGATGAACAGGTTCCGAAAGTGGCTGTATAAACCCAAGGTGAGCGGCCCCCGCCCGGGGCTAGACGCCCCCCGCATCGTTGTCTCCTCGTCCCCCGTGCTGACCTCCTGTCGGTCCCCCTGCGGAGACAGCCCCCCTTTACCTGTGCATGAAGAGCCCTCTTTCGTGCCGCCCGACTCCCCTTCCCTCTACTCCGCGTCTCGGACAGACCTTCGTCGCCCTACCTCTGGGGCGGGTCCGACCCCCACGCCCCGGCCCTGGTCCAAGACTCATCCTCTTGCTCTTACTCTCGGGCGCACTTTCCTTCTCTCGCTGCCCGCGGCCAGAACGGGACTCGCTCTTCCTCATCCCTGTCCTGGATGGTCCCTTCTTGCACCTTGTGGGCCCCCTCCCCACTGTTTCTTGGTCCCCCTCCCTGCACCGAGGGTGCCTCCCTCAGTCCCCTCCTGCCCACTCCCCTCCCCCATTGTCCTGGGGTGGGAGTGGACCTCCCCAGCTCTCCTCGGCGTTCCAGAACTGACCCTCGCCCCACTACCCCATGTTCTGGAGGGAACCCCCATTTCCTGGGCCCGGGGCCCGGACAGACCCCTCCTTCCCTGTGTCCGAAGAGGATCCTCATGCCACTGCCCCCGCCCTCCTTCCCGGACCTGGCTTGCTCCATACCTCAGCCCAGTTCACATCCCCATCCTTATCTCCTCCCCACCCGCGTTCTCTAGAGTCCGGGACAGGTCTTCCGCCCGGCACCCGGCCCGCGGGGGAGCGCTCCTGGGCCAGCAGCCTCCGCGCCGCCGGGGGTGCGGCTCCCCACCGGTGCCGCCAGCCCTCCCAGCGCCGCGGGGTCGGGGTCCCGGCTGCACGCCCTGCGCCTCGGCGGCTGCGCCAGTCGCACTGCGGGCGCTGCGTCCCCGCCGCCTGCCTGGGGCTCGTGTCCACGGTGGCCGGAGCAGGGCCGGGTGCGCTGTGCAGGGTCGAGGGGCGGCGGTGCTCGGGACCCAGGTGCAGCGTCCTGGGGGCACAATGGGTGTCTGGGCTGCGCGCTGGGGGCCGGCGCAGCGGGAGGTCCCAGGCGCTGGGGTGTTGGGGGAGGTCATGGCTAGGGTGGGGCCACCGCGGCGACTCAGGGCTGGCCACCGCATTCCCGCAGCGCGGACATCCGAGGCCAAGGTGGTGCTGACCAACTCAGGGAACTGACCTCCCTCCCCCGCGCTGACCACTTTTCTGGTGCGGCATCCCCAGCCCCCTCCTCTGTGGTGGGTGATTGCTCCAGATGAGGGTTTCCTTAAGTCTGTTTGTGCCTCCCTCCCCCGCCACCCCGTACACGCATTACTGGGAGGCGGCAGGTCGGCTTGGAAGACCTGCACCTGAGGTTTGGGGGCGAGCTCAGGGACCGGAAGGGCTCGTGTTTCGTGCCCTTTGAGGTCGGGGAGTTCCACTTGGGGTTGGAAGTATTGGGTTAGGCGCTTACAGACTGCCCCTAGTTGGCCCTGGCCTGGCCCAGGGGTACTCAGGCTTGCCTGGTGCACAATGTAACAGCTCTCCCTGCTCCCTGCCAGGTAGCTGCCACTTGCTCAGCCTCCCAGCCTGGTGCTTCCGGGTGCTGGGTGTGGTTGGGGCCTCGCCTGCCCTTGGCCGCCTTCTGCGCCCAGCCCTCCCTGCTGTGGTCCCTCCAGGACTGCTCTTAGCCCTGCCTGCTGTCACTATATGGGTCGGCAGGGGAGGGTGGAGGCCTCCGCACTGCATATCTATCTGTACAAGGAGTGGCTTTTCATTTGAGTGACTTTCTGTCACCAGTTAAAAACTAAGTCCACTTGTGAAAAGGTCATTTTGGGGGTGGGCAGCAGCATTATTTTTTTTCAATGACAAATGGCAGGGGCAGACAGGGAAATGCCCCTTAGGTCAAATAACATTCTGGTGTCTTTGAAAACACTTGTCAGGGGCACTTGGGGCCTCGGGGATGCCCTTTCCAGTCATGGACATGGAGGAGGCCTGTTTCCAGGATCACCCTCTACATTGTTGGAAGGGAAGGAAAAGTAATTGCAGGCTTTCTATTTCATTAGTAGCTGAATCATTTCAGAGTGGCCTTGCCTATTTCAATTTAGGGTAAAGACTTTAAAAGTGGAAAATGATACTACCCTTGAGGTTGTGCCTCTTCGTTAAGAATTGTGTCCCTAACTTTCCCTTGAGCAGCTGCCCTTCCAGGCAAGCTCCAGAGGTGCCCAGGGCAAAGGGAAGAGTTGGTGAATTTACCAATCCTGGTGATGAGGCCCAGAGTTGTGTGTTTTAGGAGAAGGGAGGGAATACTGTTTAAGTCCAGACCTTTCCTTTTATTCGTTGTCATGTCTTGTCTTGCTGTCTGATAATAGTTCCTGAGCCCTGGACTTGAGACATGTCACTATCTCAGGTCTCTGTTTCTGGCCACGGAGTTTGCTGGGAGCTAGTGCCCTGTAGTTAGTTTGAACTTAGGCTAGTTTTCTTTTTTTCTTTTTTTTTGAGACAGAGTCTGACTTTGTTGCCCAGGCTAGAATGAGTGCCATGGCATCAGCCTCGCTCACAGCAACCTCAAACTCCTGGGCTCAAGCAATCCTTCTGCCTCAGCCTCCCAAGTAGCTGGTACTATAGGCATGCACCACCATGCCTGGCTAATTTTTTCTATATATATTAGTTGGCCAATTAATTTCCTTCTATTTATAGTAGAGACGGGGTCTTGCTCTTGCTCAGGCTGGTTTTGAACTCCTGACCTTGGCCTCGGCCTCCCAGAGTGCTAGGATTACAGATGTGAGCCCGGCCACCATGCCCGGCCCTTAGTCTGTTTTTTGTTTGGGATCTGTCTTTGGGGTTAGATATGTTGCTTGTCTAAAGGATTGGAGTATCGTGTATCAGCTAATAGCTTTTCATTTTTTAAACCAAAGTTCAGATTTTTGCCTTGGATTATGAATTAAAGTTTATGCTTTTCCTTCCTAATGTAACACACTTTGGCAAAAGTAAACACAAAGTCAGTTCTGGGTAGATTCTGGGCCTGGAAGAGTTCAAATGTTAAATTTTAGCTGTAAGAGGATGATGAGTCTGGGTAATATTGTTGCCTGCAGTTAGGATGCTTTTTTCACTTTTGTATTTAGATAGATATACAGGCCGGACATGGTGGCTCACGCCTGTAATCCTGGCACTCTGGGAGGCTGAGGAGGGAGGATTGCTCAAGGTTAGAAGTTCAAAACCAGCCTGAGCAAGACCTCGTCTCTACTAAAAATAGAAATTAATTGGCCAACTAAAAACAAATATATATATATAGAAAAAATTAGTTGGGCATGGTGGCATATGCCTGTAGTCCCAGCTACTTGGGAGGCTGAGGCAGAAGGATCACTTGAGCCCAGGAGTTTGAGGTTGCTGTGAGCTAGGCTGACGCCACGGCACTCTAGCCTAGGCAACACAGTGAGACTCTGTCTCACAAAAAAAAAAGATAAATAGATATACAATTCAAATTGCATTTTTAATTTAATCCCTGCTTTTTTGTTGTTGTTTGCTTATGTTTTTGAGATAGGACCTTGCTCTGTTTCCCAGGCTAGAGTGTAGTGGCATTATCATAGCTCATTGTAACCTCAAGCTCCTGTCCTCAAGCGATCCTCCTGCCTCAGCCTCTGAAGTAGCTGGGACTACAGGTGCAGACCACCATGCCCAGCTAATTTTTGTATTTTTGTGGAGATGGGGTCTTGCTATGTTGCCCATGCTGGTCTGAAACTCCTGGGTTCAAGTGATCCTCCCATCTCAGCCTCCCAAAGTGCTGGAATTACAGGCATGAGCCATCATGTCCGGCCCCTCCTTTGGCTTAAAACTGAACACTGAGCTTCTTGTTCATTATGATGTAGTAGAAAATATTCTGAAATAAAGATATCATTCATTATTCCTATAGTTCTAAAAAGCAACTGGCAATGCTTAAAAATATTTTTATATGACCCTTACAATTTTGATATATGAATCATTAATAACTGCTTAAGTTGAATGAAAAAAATACCTAATGAAGAATACAATAGTTTAACATTAATGTGACATTTGCAAATTATTATCTATTTTTCTTTAAATTAGTCTTTTAAACACCAGTATGATTTTTCTTTATGTAAAGTGTTCAGGTTTTGTATTGTCCTGACTTTGAACACTACATGGAAAAGGCAGTGTGCAGGAAAACTTCTTAGCCTGTTCTTCTTTATTGATGTTGGTGAGATATTTTTTTGCTTTTCTTTAGGGGAAAGCCTTTCCAAGAAAGAGTTGATATTTTAAAAAGGTGAACAGAGCAAGGTCCTATCTCAAAAAAATAAGCAAACAACAACAAAAAAGCAGGGATTAAATTAGAAATGCAATTTGAATTGTATATCTATTTATCTTTTTTTTGTGAGACAGAATCTCACTGTGTTGAGACTCTGTGAGTCTCTGTGAGACTCTGAGACACTGTGTTAGCATAGCTGGTGTCCTCATTTGATACAAAAGTATCAGAGCTTGTGGTTTTTGCTTGGTTATAATTTCCTTTTGATTGTCCTGGCTGGAGATCCCTGGTCACCAGGAGGGGATAAATCCTGGCATAGGAGAAAGGGATCCTGACCTGGACCTGGCCAGGATTTCTTGGCCATCATCAAAGAGCATGTTAAGGATCATTTGGGATGAATCTGTGTTTTCCATCTTTGAGGAGGAATTGATCCTCGGGTGGGTTAAGCTGGCCGGGTGGAGGAGGTTAGCTTCATACTGACTGGTCACCATGCTCAGCCATGTACCCTGACAAGAGTGCTCTTGTCTGCACCCCTAAACCTCTTCTGGGGGTGGGGGCTGTTAACCTTCTTTTTCTCCTTCTTTATAGGGGAACATTCCTTATAAATTTGCTTTACTGAGTGATGTTTATCTGGCAGCTTTTTATAAATATTCTGGATTCAGATTGGAAATGAAGTGGCCTTTGCCGAGAGAAGTCCAAGTGACTTGCTGGGTACATGTGCTCACTAAAAGGAGAGCCTGTTGAGCTTTGTAAAGTCAGTGCTAACCCCTGACAGCATGTTTTGTGGAAACCTGGCAGGACTAAGTAGTGCTAAGCATGGGACTGCCTGACTTTGGCTGTTGAGTTAACCCAGGGGGTCTAGATCCATACCCAGAGTCCCTCTGGGTTTCCAGAGTCCCAGCCCACCTAGCCACCAGCCCTTGAGTGGAGCTGCTTGTTGGTGGTCAGGCCTCTGTACCTTGACCACTTGGCTGATGGGGGTGGCACTCTGGAAGTGCAGTGGCAGATGGGGGCGGGTCCCAGGGCAGGGTGGTGGGCAAAGTCCTGGGTTTGTATCTGTCCAGCCCTCAATGTGCATAGATGAGATGTAGCTCAGTCCTCCTTTCAGGGCTTCCAAATGGTGGCCAAGGGTGAGTGGTGATGACACAGATGACAGACATACAGCCCTAGTGCGAGCAAACCTGAGGCTTGGAGCCCTATGGGAGGGTCTTGGTGGAGGCAGGTAAGACATGTGGTCTTCCCACAACCTGGGTCCTGTCTGCCCTGGGGTCTGGACAGGAGTGTGACCTGTGAGAAGGCGGCCACCAGCACGTGCCTTGATTTCCCCACTCTGCTGGCAAACGAGCTGCTGTCCCTGTAGTATTGTGTCAATGCTCCATGCCAGGCATAGATACTCTTCTAGGTGTTTGGGATTTGAGTGTTCACTTCTAGCCAGGCTGCTAATTGATTAGTTTTTTTCAGCCCATAAACTTTAAGTGCCCAACTGCGCCTGGGGTTGTCCTTGGCATAGCATGTTTCTCTCCAAGGTGAGCTATTGGAAAGTCAGCATTCCGGACGCTGCACAGGCGGTGCCAGGGCTGGTTTCCCTCTCTTGGTAAGCGCCTGGTACCGAGTGGGACTGAGAAGTTCTGGGAGGGTTGCAGCAGTGGGGCTGGCCCTGCAAACCTCTCTGTGTTGCCCAGGTGCTCCCCAAATTCAGAAGGCCCTGGGGCTCCTCCCTCCCTGTGCATCTCTGGCCTTCCCTACCGGGGAGTCTTCCTCTGGCAGCAGAGGTACCAGCACCTCAGGCTGTGGTCAACTGGCTCTGGAGGGCCTGAGGTCCATCTGCCTCTTAAGGTGGCTTTGTAGAACTATACCCTGGTCTCCCAGGAAATGACTGTCCGAGGGCATCTCACATCTCACATCTCACTTCCCAGGCTTTGCTTTGTTGAGGTTTCTGCTTATGGTGGGGGAGCGGGGCCTTAGCGCCTTGCCCTGAACCAGCCTGGTTTGCAGGGTAAGGGAGGGGCTGAGCTGCAGACACAGGCGGGCATCAGCCTCTGTGCTGCATCACTTGGGGCTCCACGCTGCCCAGTCAGAGCAGAACCATTTGCTGGAAGTGTGTGGTTGGGTTTCTCTTAAATGCTCAAGGGGCAGGGAGTCAGCAGCTTTGTGTAATTAATGTTTGGATCCAGTGGGGTGGGTTGCATGGGGGAGGGAGGGAAGCCAGGGCCTCAGTGCCTGCCCCACACTCTAAACAGGAAGCCTTTTGGGTACTCTCATTCGGCCTAAAGAGGAGAGATGGGTAATTTAAGCAGCCTTAGTGCCTGGTTTGAGCCAGCTAGAATTCCCAGAATACCAGATATGCTTGCTTTAAATGTGTGAAAATGCACATCCAAGAGCCCACATGGTTTTGCTTTGTTGACAGCCTTGCATAGCTACAGTTTTTAAGTTGGGTGTTGTGGGCACCTGCAAAGGTGAATAATGGTGAGCTGATCCCAGTTTAAAGAAAAATAAATACCTAGAAGGCTGTGGGCTTTAAGTATTTCTCCTATTTTTTTAAATTGTCTTAAGTCCTTGTTGAGTGCCATAGCTAGGATCCTCTAACAGGGCAGCAGGGGCTTCTGCTGCAGTGCTTGGATGGGAATCCTCCAATGTCCCTCCCAGTCTCGTGCCTCGGTTTCCCTAGCTGTGAGGTAGGGATGATTGAACCTGCCTTTTGGAGTTGTTGAGAGCCTCTGAGACCGTCTCTGTCTAAGGCTCATAGTAGTAGCTCAACAAATGGCCACCGTCAATACCACCAGAACTCACAGGTAGGTAAGAGGGTGTGGGCTTCTTACAGGACCAATGTTTAGTTATTTAGGGTTTAATGTCAGTATTTCATGGATTCCCAGAGGCCATCATGGCTTCCAGTTGCTTCTACCAGATCATTCTGAGATTGAAAAGGTCTCAACAGGTGCTTGCTGCCCTTCCAGCTTCTGTTTCTGTGGCATGCCAGGTACTTGGTTGCTGGGAACAGATCCTGACTCAGGGCACAAGTAGCCATAATGATGAGTGGTATTCATGCTGCCACTGCCCCTGCACTCTGCTGGGGCAGAGGTACTGCTAAGTGCTCTTCGACAGCCTGTTGTTGGCAGGGCCAGGGCTGAATTGCAGCCAGGTGGGCAGCAGTGGGGCCCAGCACCTCAGCCTGGCCCCTAAACCCCTTAAGCCATCCTTCCGTGGCCTGTGTCCTCTGTTTATTGGCTACATGCACAGGATCCAGTAGAAGACTCCAGGGCCATGGCATGACAGGGGGCAAGAAGGAATGCTGTCATGAATGACAGTGTGGGATCTTGGGATGCACCCTTTTTCCATCCCACCGCCCCATGCTCAGTGAGGAGGGGATAAACTTCTGTTGGCCAAGGCACTGAGGTTTTGTGGGTTGTTAATATTTAAACTATCCTAATGCACCCTGTCTTATAAATCAGGTCTCAGAGAGGACAAGTTAACTTACTGGAGTCTTCACAGCCGGGAGAAGGCAGAGCTGGGATTTGAACTCAGGTCTGTTGGGTCCCAGAGCTTGAATGTATGGGTCAGGCAGTCTTATTTTCTGCAGAGAGGATCTGTACCTGTCATCAGTTTTTACAGGAGCCCCATTTGGTGAAATGATTACTTTTGTACTTTTCACAGTTGGATTGCATAAAAACTTAGATATTGATGGGCAATTCAAGTGTTTGAAAGAGCAAGACAAAAATGAATGAATTTTTTTTAAAAACTGGTCTGAATAGATTAAGCAGAAGTAGAATAGAACATTTGATATTATGGTAATTTATGTAGAGCAGTTGGATAAGATGAATGGAGTGATTTTTTTCCTTTCTTACAGTAAGTATTTTGAAGCTCTTCCATTTCTCATTGTTTTCCCGCTGGATGGAGGTGGGAGGTATACGGGCACTTTAAGTGGGGTCCTGTCACAGCTCAGGTGCGGAGGGGTCCCGTGTTGTGTGGCTGGCTTTTGAGTTTGCTGTGGGTGGGGTTTTGCTCCCCTGAGCTGCTCCCTGATTTCCCCCAGCCAGAGGGGTGGTGTTTTACACTGGCTTCTCATGTTGACTGGGCTAACATACCTCGTATAGGATGGTGTCCTTAATTCTTTTCTTTGGATTTCAGTTTTTGAGAATGTTTCCAATTATTTTTAGGGCTACTGTGATTATAAAAGATGACTGAAAACAGAATCGACTACTTAAATGTCAGCTACATTTAAGAATTGTATACCTGTGTTCCTAGCAGCTCTATTTATAGTAGCCCAAAGGAGCAAACAACCCAAATGTCATCAAAAGATGAATAGCTGAACAAAATGCGGTCAATCCATACAATGGAATACTATTCAGCCCTAAAAAGGAAGGACATTTTGACACATGCTACAACACAGATGAGCCTTGAAAACATTATGCTCAGTCAAAGAAGCCAGTCACAAGAAGCCACATCTTTGTAGAGTGCCATGGCTGGGAGCCTCTGAGAAGGCAGCAGGGGCTTATATAAAATGTCCAGAAGAGGCAGATCCATTGAGATAGAAATCAGGTTGGTGGTTGCCAGAGGCTGAGGTGGGAAGGAGCAGTGATTACTCAAAGGATATGGGGTTTCCTTTTGGGGTGATGAAAAGGTTTTGACACTACAGAGAAGTGATGGTTGGACAACATTGTGAATACAGCAAATGCCAATCAATTGTACACTTTAAAATGAATGATTGTATGTTATGTGGATTTCACTTCATTCTTTTTTTTTTTTTTTTGAGACAGAGTCTCGCTTTGTTGCCCATGCTAGAGTGAGTGCCGTGGCTTCAGCCTCTCTCACAGCAACCTCAAACTCCTGGGCTCAAGCGATCCTTCTGCCTCAGCCTCCCGAGTAGCTGGGACTACAGGCATGCACCACCATGCCTGGCTAATTTTATATATATATATATATATATATATATATATATATATATTAGTTGGCCAATTAATTTCTTTCTATTTATAGTAGAGACAGGGTCTTGCTCTTGCTCAGGCTGGTTTCCAACTCCTGACCTGAGCAATCTGCCTGCCTCGGCCTCCCAGAGTGCTAGGATTACAGGCGTGAGCCACTGAGCCCGGCACTTCATTAAAAAAAAAGAAATTGTAGCACTTTTTGGAGGTTAATATATAGTTAAGGGAAAAGACATTTTGCACCTGAGCAGCAAGGCGTTTGGCACTCTGGGCCCTGGCAGCTAACTCACGGCTCTAAGCCACCGGCCAGCCCAGCCCCACAGAGAAGAGCCACCTGGCTGGGTATCTTCCTCCCTCTGAAGATGGAGCCTCACACTCCTGCTTGGCCTCTCCTGCCACCTGGGCTGCTTCCACGGCCTTTGTCCTGGGGATTCTGGAAGACTGAGGTGAAGGAATTCTGGGTCTGGGATTGATCATTGTTGGTTAATTCCACCAACTTTCTAAAACCAGTCTCTCCCAAGGCGCTGCTCAGCACGAGTTCGCAGGCTGTGCTGGGACTCATAGGACCTGTGCTTTTGCAGGGTTGGGGCGGGGCCTTTGCCAGGGGTCGGAGGGACAGCGGGCAGCAGGCTGGGGGTCAGCAGAGTGAGGGGGGAGGGCGCGGCTAAGATGTGGCTGTGAATGGGGGCGGTGCTCTGTTGCACCTGGGGCACCCGGAAGGCGGTGGGGTCCCTGCAGGTGGGGTTGGGGGGTGGGCTGGGGCTGGGTCATAGGCGAAGAAGGTGGGGGCATGATGGGGTCAGCTCTGCTGTTGGGGGCCCCTCCCGGCCTTCTGGGGGAGGGGCGAGACAGGAAGCGGGGACAGGCGGATAAGTCCAAGCGAGAAGAGGCAGCTGGTGACTCTGGAGGGAGAAAGCGGATGGACCCAGGCCTGTGGGGGAGGGGCCTGGGCAAGACTTGGGGGCCGGTGGGGAAGAGGAGGGTGAGGGAACGCTGTTTGGGAATGGGGTACTCGGGAGGAGCTGGCGGGGGGAGTTTGAGGTGCCGATGCAGCGTCCACGCGCAGGCTGAAAGGTGGCCGGGCGGGTTTCTGCCGCACAGACGGAGTGAGGGCGAAGGCCGACCGCCCCGCTGCAGGTTCCCAGAAATGTTGGGTAAAAGGCACAAAATCATTTTCAAAAGTACTAAGCGTGCAAGAGAGAAGACGTAAGCCCTCCGTGCCAGAAATGAGGGAACCAGAGCCTAAGGTGAGAGCATGGGAGGGTACACTTAGAAACCACTCAGGACTGAGAGCTTTAGACCACCACCGCCTCCCACTTGCCCAGGATTGATTCAGGTGGTTGCTCGGGGCAGGCTCCGGGGTGGGGCCCAGGGGTGGGACTTCAGCTGGGCAGGGCTCAGGGGTGGGGCTCGGTGGGCGGGGCTCGGTGGGACTAGCGGATTGGGGGACCTCGCAACCCACTGGGCGTGCGGTGTTGGTGTCGGTTGAGTTGCACTGCATGTTCTCTAGTCCTCCGGAAGGCTGAGTCAAGACTTTACTGGACGCGTCGTGTCGCAGGGCAGCCGAGCAGAGGTAGCAGGGTGCTTAGGGCCCAGTTACACTGGGTCACCTCCACACCATCCATATGGCTAGCCCCCATTCGAGGGAGGGACCGTCACCTTCGCTTCTTGGTGGGGGGAGCAACAAAGTCACATCTCAAAGGGCGTGTGCTGCAGCTGTGGTTTGGAAGGCTGTATCCCACTCTGATGCTCATGGTGGTGGCCCAGGGCCTGCCGCATGGTGGGGGGAGGGGTCATGTCGGTCTAGGGCTCGATGAGGCATTGATCTTCAGTTGGGGGCTGGTGGGAGGGACGGTCAGACATAAAGCTCTGCAGCCCACTCCAGGTTGGTGCTAAAGGGTACCTGGTAGAATAAAACTCAAACTGTCCTGGAGGAGCTCTCCTGCAGCAAAAGTTACAAAATGCATGAGAAAGTGGTTTTCTCCAAGTAAGGATCAGGGTAATGGGAACCAAAGTGACAGAGCAACTCTAAGGTGCATAAGCTTAAACCAATCCAAGAGACAGGAGTACAGAAACCACAAGGCGAACCCAAGACCTCTTTTAAACAAGGGACAAATGGAACTTCCAGAAATGAAAAAGATAGTCACTGAATTAAGAAACAAAACAAAAGCCATCCCAGTGAACAGGTTAGACAGCTGAAGGGGGAATTGGTGATTTGGAAGGTGGATTTGAGATCTCCTGGCATGCAGCACAGGGAGAAAAAGCAGAATTGTGAGAGGTTCTGAGACACGGAGGATGGGTGAAAAAGTTCAAGGTGCATCTAACGGGACTTGAGGAGAGTGAGCAGAGAGAAAGAAGAGGTTGTTTTTAGCTCATGGCTGAGAATTTTCCTGAGTGGAATGATTGGGTTCAGTAAGCCCAAGTCCTAAATGGGATCAATGGTGCAGCTGGACTCATCAGCGTGAAACTGCAGAACACAGCATCTCAGGGGCCGAGGGAAAAGGCTACAGCCTCACGGGGATGACGTATGGCCTGGCTGAGACTCGAGGCTAGGGGACTGTGGAGCAGACTCGAAGCACAGTTGTGGTTTGGCTAAGCTATCATTTGCAGAGGAGGGCAAAATGGAAGACAGTTTTAGACAAAGACAAAGAAGCAACCACCCCCAAATCCTTGCTGAAGAAGTACTGGGAAATGTACTCCAAAAGGAAAATTGAAGTCAGAAGGAAGGAGTGGGAGGGAAGAAGTGATGGTGGGCATAGAAGTCAGCAAGTGTGTGGGCAGATGGAATCACAGCCACTGCACAGAGTGGTGGGAATCAGTGGAGTCCACAGCAAAAAGTTACTCCCCTGCAAGAGTGGCCTCAAAGACAGATGAGTGGAAATACCTGGAGGTATTACTGGAGTGGTCAGAGTTGGTTCTGAGGTCTTTGATGGCTTGGGATGAGGCTTAAGATGGTAGCTGACTTCAGATCATGAGTTAAGAGTGTGACTTAGCACAGGGTAAACACTAGGATAACAGCCAGAATGAATAGTGAGATGGCCAAGCCTCCCACATGCTGGCGGCTCCTGGCCCTACTGTCGCTCTTTCTTGAGCCCCCATCACAGTCGGACGAGATCTCTGGCAGACATTCACAGTGGGTGTTTTGAACTTATGTTGAAAGAACCAAGAGAACCCTAAGGGTCTGTGACACAAGTGATCACTGCTGGCCAGCCCTGGTGGTCAGCACCATCTAGTCCCTTCCTTAACCCTCCAAGTCAGCAGGTCTCAGGGACAGTGGGTGCTGGGACTGTGCTTCTGGGCACTGGCCCCTCTGACCAAGACCTGTAGGGGTTCCCCGACCTGCTGATCTCAGAGCCTGACCCTGCCCACTCAAAGTTACAGCTCAGCCATGGGCCTGGGGGGAGGGACACATTTCCAGGGACTCTTCAGACCCCACACCTCAACCTGCTTGGCCTCACACCCAAGGTCACCAGTGAATGACAGGAAACTGCAAGGACACAGAGTTCACCTATCAATAGACTGATCAATGGTCGGTATACAGCCTCCCACAGTGTTTGAACTCTGAGGACGTCCCATTTGTCTTCTCAAACTGGGTCCAATTGGTGTACTCCAGGCTATTCTAGAACAGCCAAGGACTGTTGGGTTGGAAGCCCTGCCTGGATGCTCACCATGGGGAGAAGACTGAAAAATAGGCGGCAGTGCCACATGGGTAAAGTCATCCACCTTCCCTTCACAGCACTGTGCGTGAGATGCTGGGGAGCCATGTGGCTTCTCCCCAGAAGGACCCAGACCTGGTTGGGACCTGTGCCCATGGCCTAGCACCCCTGGCCCCAGGGCCACCCTCTAGAGGTATCTGGGGCTCACCTCAGGCACAAATTCTGCTTGTTGATGGGGCTTGTTATGGTTCTTCTTTGTTGTTACTATATATGTATATATATTTTATTCTTTAGGAAATTGAAGAGAAATTCATAGAGCATAGTTAATTATTTTAAAGTGAACAGTTCGGTGGTGTTTAGTGTATTCACAATGTTCTGCAACCATCAGCTTTCTCTAGTTTTAAAACTTTTTCATGCTCTCATGTAGACACCTGTATCCATTATGCAATCACTGCCCACTCCTTTCTCGCAGCCCCTGGTAACCTCTCATCTGCTTTCTGTCTGCAGATTTGCTTGTTCTGGACATTTTATATAAAAGGAATTCTACACTATGGGGCCTTTTGTGTATGGCTTCTTTCACTCTCCAGATTCATCCATGTCATAGCATGTGTCAGATTTCATTTTTATGGCTGCATAATATTCCATCATGTGGATAGACCACCTTTTGTTTATCCATTCACTTGTTTGTGGACATTTGGGTTGTTTTTATTTTTTGGCTATTATGAATAATGCTGCCATGAACATTTGTGTACAAGTCTTTTTTTTTTTTTTTGAGACAGAGTCTCGCTTTGTTGCCCAGGCTAGAGTGAGTGCTGTGGCGTCAGCCTAGCTCACAGCAACCTCAAACTCCTGGGCTCAAGCAATCCTGCTGCCTCAGCTTCCCAAGTAGCGGGGACTACAGGCATGTGCCACCATGCCCGGCTAATTTTTTTCTATATAAGTTGGCCAATTAATTTCTTTCTATTTATAGTAGAGACGGGGTCTCACTCTTGCTCAGGTTGGTTTCGAACTCCTGAGCTCAAATGATCCATCCGCCTTGGCCTCCCAGAGAGCTAGGAATACAGGCATGAGCCGCGCCCGGCCTGTGTACAAGTCTTTGTGTGGATGTTTTTCTTTGTTCTCTTGGGGAAATTGCTAGGAGTCGAATTCTATGTCATGTGGTCACTCCATGTCTAACTCTTTGAGGAATTGCTGGCTGTTTTCCCTGTGTGGTTCTCAACAAACGGAGGGAGGGTTGTGGAGGAGGGTGGGGTCTTCACATGCTGTGTGGTGCCCAGGGGGAATCTGTGGCCACCTGGCCATGTGCCATGGCTTTGGGCCTCCCAGCCCTTGTGAGTGGGGTATTCCGGTATTCTCCTGTGCTTGTAAACCAAGACAGACTCCTCGAGACTACAGGTCTGGGGAGGTCTTCCAGGATGGGTCTGTGTCTTCCCCTCATACTCCAGGACTGGCTGGAGCCGTGTTCTGTGAATTCTGGCAGGGTCCTTATTGCATGTGTTGACACTCTTCTCTGTGACTGTGTCTTTCTCTCAATAGGAGGTCCCATACCGTTCCCATACCCCCACTCAAAGGGCAAAGTCCCCCAGTCCCCCAAATCCTTTGCCTGTCTCAGATCCCTCTGCAGGCCTGGCGTTAGGGGAGAGGCTTCATTCCCTCCTGGGCTGTAGCTCTGGGGTGTGGGGGCCATCTCTTAGGAGCCGGGGCCGGGGCAGCCTTGGCAGCTAAGGAGGAGGAAGCAGCTGGGGCTGCATGCATTCCTGGGCCACAGCCCAGCTGGGCCATCCAGCGGCTGCAGGGAAAGGACTTGATTTGTTCTGTGCCTGCAGGAGTCACAGGGGTCAGCAGTATTTCAGCTTTCCTCAAACATGCTAACGACATGCCAGCCTCGTGGAGGATGCCAAGCGGGGATCCGGTTCCTGAGAGTGCTGGCTGGATGGGGGGTCCTGTGAAGACCACGCGGGTGTTGGTGGGCTGGGCTGGGCTGGTCAGGGCAGTGAGGTCTGAGCCAGGCCGAGGGGCCTTGCTGGAGGGGCAGGCCTGGCCCTACAGGGACCACTTGGGGACCTGACCTGATTTTTATGTAACAAAAGGCTGATTGAAAGTAGAATGAGCTTAAATTATAGAATTGGTATATCATTAGATATTGGTAAATAGAGATGAAATGCACCATAAACTTAATACTTCACTGCTATAATTTTTAACATTCACTTCTAATCCTTTTTATTGACATTGTCTTAAATAGTGTTGTTCTGTGACCGTTTGACACATTCCGCCCGCTTTCTCCCTTTTCTCTGTTGCTTCATAGCTGTCTTCCTGTGGGCCACCTTCTGACAGGCTTTGCAGATCTAGTTCTCAAATCATGAAGCTGGAGCTGTTTCCTCTTGAGCAGCCTGGCTCGAGGTTTCTTTGCTCGTTTTTGCTATTTCTGCCTGTTCTACTTCATTCAGCTCTGTCTGACCCTTCAGGAATTTTGGTGACTGTCGCTAAGCAGAGGCTGCAGGAGACAGCCCTTTACCCTCTTTCTGCTCTGTTGGGTGGTGGGGGTGGTGTCCCTTGGTGGGGGCAGTCCCAGCCATGCTTGGCAGAGGGGAGACCCTGTCCCTGGAGGCAGCAGACTCAGTCCCAATCCAAGCCTGGAGTAGCTGACCTCTGGGGAGACCCCACCCACCCTGCAGGGGCTGTCCCCAGGGTGAAACGAGTTCACAGATGCCAGGCGCTATCTCTGTGCGGTGTCCACTGGCTGCCAGGCGCTATCTCTGTGCGGTGTCCACTGGCTGCCAGGTGCTATCTCTGTGCAGTGTCCACTGGCTGCCAGGCGCTATCTCTGTGTGGTACCCCCCGTCCCCCACTGAGGTAGCACTTTAGCATGGAGGAGTGATGCCTTGGGCCATCTGCTGTTGCAGGCTCCACAGTGCATGGGGGGCTCACCAGTCATACCTGCCAGCCAGGTAAGTCCCTCCTCTAGCACCAGGGCAAGGACTTCAAAAGCTAATGTGGTTCTCCTCACGGTGGCTTGTGAGAACTGGATTCGTTCCTCTGTGTCTCTTGATGGCAAAGAGGTGGCAGAACAGAAAGAGACCTGGGGTCACTGTGAGCTGCCCACCCCATAGCCCCCCAGCTGGCTCTCACCTGGGGCACACCTATGCTTTCAGGGAATAGTGGCAGGGCCATAGGGAGCTGGTTTTGTCTGAACAGTCTTTCTCATTAGACTAGGGTGAGGGGAGGACACAGACCCTGGCTAGGGTGTCTCAGGAGCCACCTTGAGACCCCTGGGGTTTTGTTGCTGGCTGACAAAAGGTTATGATGGAGTTGGCGGTAAGGGCGGCCGGGCCATGTGGGGGAAGATGGGGTTGCAATGAGGCACTCACTTTGGTTTCCTTTTCACTTTGGCTGAAAAGGCAGTTTTATCCTCTGAAAATCCCTCTGGAGGTGCTCAAGCAGGGACACGGGGCCAGGTGGGTGTTACCATCATGTAGCGTTCCATGAAAGCCACCTGTGCTGCTTGGAGGTTTCTGAACACACCGGCCCACACTGCTAGGTGTGTCTCTATGGCCTAGGTGTGTGGGGCCTGCTCACGGCACTTGTGTGAAGTGTGACTCGGACACCTGGGTTCCTGCCTGTGGCCCTTTCTGGTGACCAGGAGCATCCTCAGGGCAGCTCTGTGCGAGGCCCTGCTTGGGACTTGAATGGGTGTCTTCTCCTTGGGCTATTTGCTAACCATCAACTGCCTCCAGCCGTGCCTGCGTGAGCAGCTAAGGACGCACAGCCCCTTGTGGTGGCAGTGCCTGTGGAGTAGCTCTTGCCCTCACCTCCTGTTGGCCATCCCCGGCTGCGTGCCCCTTAAATTCCATGGGAGTTCTGAGCTCGGGAGCCAGTGCATCACCTAGGGACTGGGGAGGGGCACACTTGATCCCACACCTGCCTCTCACAAAGGAGTGGAGGACTGCCTGTCTGGGCTACATTCTCAGGGTGTGTGACACCCACCACCTCCAGTCCTTTGTGGACAAACAGAGCCTAAATCATAAATCAGTCAAGATAAATGGCTTTGATCTATCGCTCTGGAGTTTCTCACTCTGGTGCACTTTGCGGGGCTGGGGACCCCTAGGACACTCACTCCTGAGGTGGTTTGGGGTACCAGGTTGCTGTGGAATCGCTGCTACTCAAATGCCTGTGTTTTGAGAGCCCAAGCTGATAATGTGTGAAGGGATGAGTTTGTGTGTGGATAATCATGCAGTTAACTTAACGAACATTGCTTGATGTCACTTGGCATTTCCAAACATTCTGCAGTGGACCAATGATGTATAAAAATACTTACCCTGAATACCTTTCATGTAGATGAATTAAGTTCAATCAAGTTTAAAAAACAGTGTTCACCTTAACCTGGGCTTCCCCAGAGCATTTAGAGGGTTCTTTTTTTTTTTTTTTGAGACAGAGTCTGGCTTTGTTGCCCAGGCTAGAGTGAGTGCCGTGGCGTCAGCCTAGCTCA
>VSMD01109564.1:0-28548 GCA_008750895.1 Mirza zaza | reverse complement strand
GAGAAAATAAAATCCTGCTGTTTAAGCCATGCAGTCTATGACATTTTGTAATGGCAGCCCGAGCAGACTAAGACAGGGTCCCAGGGGTCACAGTCTACACATGAAGAAACTGAGGCAGGGCCCTCCCTGACTTTCTCAGGGCTGCATGGTGACTGCCTGGCAGACATGGCGTTCATAGTCACTTCTCAGTGCTGCGCACCTGATGTCACCATCACTGGCCCAAGCTGAGTGCCAGAGCAGACAAAGGGCTCACCAGACTTGCTGACGAGGACAGTGCAAACCACTGCAGAGGGGCAGCAGGTGGGGTTCGGGTGGTCCCTAAAGCTTCTCCCAGGCCCTGGCAGGGTGGTGTCTGAGATGTCTGGTACCTGGCCTTCCTTCTGCTTCTGCAGGTGCAGGTTAGAAAGGACCCAGACAGGGAGGCTACGGGAGTGGCTTGTCCTGTACTGCTCCATGTTCGTGGTCATCTGAGTGCTGCAGGACGTGTGAGGTCAGAGCCACTAGGGCAGTATGAGACGACCCTGGAGGGGGCAGCAGAGCTTCCTAAGGGACAACGGGCCCTCCCTGGCCCAGAGAGCAGCACTGCATCATGTCCCCCTGGGGGTGACTCCAGTGCCCTCAGCTCATACCCTCTCTGTGCAGGAGCATGGGGCTGGTGGCCATGCTCCCCATCCCACTGAGCTGACTCCCTTGTGTCAGCCTCATGTGGAGGTGTAGGGAAAACTCTCACTCTGTCCATCCTGATGCCTAGATTTAAAAATCCCTTGGCGGGTCAGGGGAGTTCCAATTGCTTGCTTGTAACAAAATTGAAAGAAAATACAATGGTATTATTAGCTTATAGATTATTAAAAACACTGTGATTTTTGACACAGAAGTTGAAAGAATTAAGTAAAGTAGCACCATTTAAAAAAACACTTCTCAGTCCCAACTAATTAATTTTGTGAATGAAATTTCTCGGTGTTTACTTCTATAAAGAAGAAAAAATAAAAATTTAAAACACAAGCTGATAGATGAATGAATAGAAAATGAACTCAGACCTATGTATCTCATTAAATAATGCATTTCCACTAATATTTTAATTTTTAGGTTGAACTCAGACCTATGTATCTCATTAAATAATGCATTTCCACTAATATTTTAATTTTTAGGTTTAATAAATTTTAACAAAATTAGGCCTAGGCACAATGGCTCATACCTGTAATCCCAGCACTTTGGGAGGCCCAGGTAGGAAGATTTCTTGAGCCCAGGAGTTCAAGACCAGCCTGAGCAACATAGTGAAACCCCATCTCTACAAAAAAAAAAAAAAAATGTTTTTTAAACATTAGCTGGGTGTAGTGGCATGCACCTGTAGTCTTAGCTACGTGGGGGCTGAGGCAGGAGGATTACTCAAGCCCAGGAGTTTGAGGTGGCAGTACGCACTCTAGCCCAGGTGACAGAGTGAGACACTATCTCAAAAATAAACAAAAAAAAAAAACGAATCACAATGAGATATCTTTACACAACTACTATAAACACTGAAATAAACATTGATAGTTCCGAATTCTGGTGAGACTGTAGAGAAACTAGATCTCTTAAACATTGTTGGTAGGAATGTAAAATAGTATAGTCACTTTGGAAAAGGGTCTGGAAATTTTTTGCAAATGTACACATGTAGCCATCATGTTTTATATATTACCACACCCCAACAATTGCATTCCTGGGCATTTATCCCAAAGCAATGGAAGCTTATGTTCACACAAAAATGTCTCCATAAATGTTCACAGTAACTTTATTTGTAAGAGGCAACAACTGGAAACAACTCGGATGTCCTTCAATGGGTGAGTGTTACAATGGACTACTGTCCAGCCACACTGTGACGTGCTCGTCAGCAATAATATGGAAGGAACTATCGAGACACACATCAACTTGAATGAGACTCCAGAGAATTATGCCAAGTGAGAAAAGCCAGTCTCAAAAGGTTGCATATTATACAATTCCATTTATGTAACATTCTTAAATGGCAAAACCATCAAAATGGAGAACAGATTAGCAGTTTCCAGGGGCTAAGGGCAAGGGAGAGAGTGCAAGAGGAAGTTGGGTATGAAAATAAAAGCGGAGCATGAGGGGTACCTGTGCTGATTAGTTCTGTTCCTTGACCGTATCAATGGTAATATCCTGGCCATGGTGTTTATGGGACTTACTTTTGCAAGATGTTATTTTTGGGGTAAACTGAGGAAAGGACACAAAGGAATTCTCTGTATTGTTACAAGTGTATATGAATCTCAAAATTTAAAGTTTAATAAAATATGTATTTTAAAAATTTAACATATATGTCTGGGTTTATTTCTGGATATTCTACCTATCCCATTGACCTATTTGTCTATTATCATCCCAATACACAGGGAGGTCACAGGCTCCTCCCGGTACCCCTTCCCTGAGCCATGGACTGGAAACTTTCACAGGCTGGACGCGGGGGGAATCGGGGGCTTATTTCTCTTGTTTCCTGCCTCTCAGAGATCTTTGTTCTACATTGGTGGATGCCCAGTGGCTTGAAAACCAGTGTTTTATACATTTAATCTGTATTGGGGTTGTTTTAGATAGAAAGGTAAACTGGTCCCTGTTACTCCACCTTTGCCCAGGTGTGAAAGTCTTTTCCATACGTTTCCAAATGGATAAAGAGTGAATATCTAAATGCCATCATATTTATGTTTCATCAGACACATTTAAAAGAGTGATACCACAGTTTTACTATAAAAAATGTCAATATTTACATTACTGTAGGAATTATATCCTTTGTAGTATTTAAGCTTACAGTGAATATTTTTATATGTCAGCTTAAAAAGAATTTTTATCAGTATTACTTTGAGGGTACATGAGCAAAACAGTTTGAAGACCATTGGTTTGATTACCCAAGTGGTGTCTCTGTCAGTCTGACACTAGAAACATTAATAAATATTATGGTCACATAGGGGCTTCTGGAGGTATTAGGACCTGCTGGACTTGAGGTCCCACCCGAAGTTGGTGTTATATGGCATCACAGTACCTGCCTTGTCCTGACTCCTTCCCCTTAGTCCAGGCTCTATGTTGAATTTTGTGAAAAAGGAGTCTGTGCCTAGTGTTGCCACCAATGGGCCAGTAAGCATCACTTCGTCCCCTTGGCTTTCCCCATACCCTATTGGTGATGGAATGCTGATGCTCACAGGGCAGACACTGGAGATTTGTACAAGCTCATGTCTTGGTCTTGGGGTTAATGAGCTTAGACACACACTCATGATGGATGAGCATAAGCTTAGATCTTGTTCAGAATAGTTGACTTGTCTAATGTCACACTGTTGTCATCTGTGGACACAGAATTGGAGCCCAAGGCATCTGATTTGACATCTCCTGTCTTTCCTCCACACCAGAGTCTCTAACCTAAGTGGGACAAACAACCCTATGGCCCACCTACCCCATCTATTCCTACTTGCATGTTAAGAAAGAACTTGATAAAAATCGTGTCACCGTACAAATAAAAATTTGAGGGGGGGGTTATTTATTACCTATGTTTTATCAGTAAGAAAATAAGTGCTTCATAGCTGATCTGTGCCTAAGTCTTAAGTCTACTTAATGGAAAATTATAAACCAAAATGAAGTTGATATAATAATACACCATTGTATACAGTAAGGTTAGCCAAACAAATTTAAAAATATTATGTTAATAATCATGTAGCAATATTATCAGTAATTTAAATTTTAAAAATAAGAATATCAACAATTAAAATTTTTTGAATCATGACTAGTCCTGTGGGGGGGAATACAAAAAAAAATAATTAAAATTCATAACCAACTTAAAATGAAAGTTATCATAAAGCATCATTTCCTCACCTTTCAGTAATTTCAACCATGTACACAGAAGGAAGTATATATACTTCTGTTTAGGAATCTTCCTATAAGTGGCTACTAAGAGAAATAAACATTTATAGAATTTCATGTGATTTTTTTTCCATACGAACCAAACAAAGACTCTGAAAGTACAGAGTAAGGAGTAGTTTGAATTTTGATTCTGGTGGTACGGTAGATTAAGTTCCCTAAATGACCTTTCTGATTGAATCAGCTAAAACATTGGATAAAAGTAAAAATTGAAACAACAATACATATAAATTAGGCAGGGGTGATATGTGATAAAGCATTCTAAAGTCCTTGAATTATTGGGGTGAAGGTAATTAATGTTGCACTATATAGTGAAGTGTACATGTTAATGAATCTAGCATAACCACTTAAATAAAAGAATACAACTTCCAAATAAGAAGTAGGGAAAAATGGAGCCAGGAAAAGACAAAAGAGCTGATAACAAATCTACAAAGAACTCAAGCAAATCAGCAAGAAAAAAAATCAAAAAACCCCATTAAAAAGTGGACAAAAGACATGAACAGAAACTTTTCAAATGAAGATAGACTAATAGCCAACAAATACATGAAAAAATGCTCAACATCTCTAATTATCAGGGAAATGCAAATTAAAACCACAATGAGATATCACCTAACTCCAGCAAAAATGGCTCTTATCAAAAAGTTCCAAAATAACAGATGCTGGTGTGGATGCAGAGAGATAGGAACACTTATACACTATTGGTAGGACTGAAAACTAGTACAACCTCTACAGAAAATAGTATGGAGATACCTCAAAGAACTAAAAGGAGACCTATCATTTGATCCAGCAATCCCATGACTAGATATTTCCCAAAGGAAAAAAGGACATTTTATTAAAAAAAAAAAAAACACTTGCACTCGAAAGTTTATAGTAGCATAATTCACAATTGCAAAGACGTGGAAAACAACCCAAGTGCCCATCAATACATAAGTGGATTAATAAAATGTGGTATATGTATACCATGGAGTACTACTCAGCCATAAAAAAATGGTGAATGAATATCTTTTGTAACAACCTCGATGGAACTGGAGACTGTTCTTCTAAGTGAAGTATCATGAGAATGGAAAAACAAACACAACACATAAATTGAAACTAATCGATCAACACTTATGTGCACATATGGAAGTAAAACTCAATGGAAATTGGGCAGGTGGGAAGGGGGCAGAGGGGATGGGTAAATTCACACCTAACAGGTACAATGCGCACTGTTTGGATGATGGGCACACTTAAAACTTTGACTTAAATTGTACAGAAGCAAATTATGTAATCAAAACGTTTGTACCCCTATAATATTCTGAAATAAAAAAATAAAAATAACTTGCTAAGAAATAGCACAAATTTTAAAAAAGAAAATCAATGAAAAAGATAGCAAGAAGGAAGGGATTAGAAAACAGATCAGACCACAAAAAAAAAGAAATACTTGATAAGATGATAAAATCATATGCAAATATAGTAGTAATCAAAATAAATGTAACTGGATAAACTGCAGTTACGAGACAGAAATGTCAAACTGTTTCTTTTTAAATTCATCCTAACAATTTTCGACCTTATAAAAAGACATGATGAAAACTTAAGGACACACAGATGTTAAAACCTGAGACTAGAAAAAGGTGTAACAGACAAATACTAACCAGAAGAATACTGATGCAGCTAGTTGAATATCAGCCAAATTAGCTTTTGACAAAAGGTTCAGTTTTATAAAGAAAGATGAAACATCTCGAAGCTTATCTAAGTGCCTGATAAAATAGCCTCAAAATTGTACAAAGCAAAAATTCAAGAAAGTAGGAACATTTGACAAATGCATTGTCAAAATGGAGGATTTAAACTACCTTTATCATTAATAGGTAGATTGGGCAGGCCAAAAAGTCAGTAGGAATGTAGAAGATTTGAGCAACAAAATTAACAATCTGGATCTAATGAACGTTTATAGAACATTGCGTCCAACAGTTTGACAGTACACATTCTTGTTAAGCACTTGCTAACTTCAATGAATTTTAAATGGTAAACCCCATTCTCTGACCATAAATCAATTCAGTTAGAAATCAATAACAAAAGGAAAATGAGAAAAACACCACACATTTGGAGGTAAAACCTCATACATCATCTAAAGAATTCATGGATAAAAAAGAAATCATAATGGAAACAAGACAGTACTTAGAACTGAGGGCTAATGAGAATGCCACTTATCATAATTTCTGGGATGCAGTTAAAATATCAAGGAAGTGGAAATTTATAGCCTCAAGTGCTGACTTAGTTAACTTGTGAAGTTGAAAGTGCACAAATCTCAAAACACCATTGTTATTATCCTGGGTCTAGGCCCCAAAGAAACTCTTGTACATGTGCTGCACCAGAAATTATCTTTAAGAAGGTTGTAGGGGCCAGGTCTCTCCTAGCAAGTGTGTGGTAGGTAAATGTGGTATGTGGTATATACATCGATGAGAGACACAATATTTAACAACTTCCATGGTAGAATTTATTAGTACATAAATCAAACTAAACATTACCTTTTATTCTTTAGATAGAACAATATTGTATTACATAAGTGCTTACCAAGCAATGTAAATTAGAGTGCAAATTTTTTATCATCCTAATAATTGCTAATTTAAAAAAAATTTAATTGTGGTAAAATACACACAACAAAAGTTGCCCTCTTAACCACTTTTAAGTGGTTAAGTTCAGTGGCATGAAGTACATTCATACTGTTATGTAATAATCACCAACATCTATCTCCAGATTTCTTTACATCTTGCAAAACATGAAACTGTGCCCATTAAACACTAATTTCCTATTCTGCTACCCAGACCCTGACAGCCACCACTCTACTTTCTGTTTCTATGAGTTTGACTATGCTAATTACCTTCTATGAGTGGAACCATACCACATTTGTCTTTCTGTGCCTGGCTTATTGCATTTAGCATAACTTCCTTAAGATTTTTCCATATTGTGGCTCTTCAAGACCCTGCTTTTAGTTCTCTGGGGCATGGATCAGAAGTGGAAGTGTTGGCTCACATGGTGACTCTATTTTCAATGCTTTGAGGAAATCCCATACTGTTTTCCACAGCAGCTGCACCTTCAAAAGTGCACCAGAGTTCCCATTTCTCCACATCCTTGCCAACATTTGCTATTTTCTGTTTGTTTTTAATAGTAGCCATCCTAATGAGCGTGAGGTGGTATCTCATTGTGGGTTCTAATTTTCTAAAGAAATTATTTGTTCGCTATTTTGTCT
Source organism: Mirza zaza (assembly GCA_008750895.1). Taxonomy (NCBI): domain Eukaryota; kingdom Metazoa; phylum Chordata; class Mammalia; order Primates; family Cheirogaleidae; genus Mirza; species Mirza zaza. The sequence continues at coordinate 21,434 of VSMD01109564.1, read as the reverse complement.
GATGCAGCTGTTACAGGCAAAATGAGGCCGTGATTTGATATACGAATTTTTCCAGCTCTCTCACCAATTTCCCCGTTAAGTTGATAGCCATTAGGTGACTTGTAGCAGCAAATCGAAGAAAATTTCTCTTCTCTTACCACCGATAAAATTTTTTATGGTTCTGAATCATTTCTCTGTTTCTGTTGCACTATACCTGCATTTAAAAATGACATTATACTTAGTGAAATAAGCCAGGCACAGAAAACAAATGCTGCATGATCTCACTTTCACGTGCAATCTAAAAAACATCAAACTCAACAGACGCAGAGGGTAAAATGGTTGCTGCCAGAGGCTGGTCAGTGGAGCGGATTGGGGAGATGTTAGTCAAAGGGTGCAAAGTTTCAGTGAAGCCAGAGGAGTAAGTTGAGATCTACCACACAGCATGGTGACTGTAGTTAATAATAATGTATTGTGTGATTCAAAACTGCTAAGAGAGTGGATTTGAAATATACATGAAAATGATAAGTATGTGAGGTGATGGATGTGTTAACAGATTGATTTAATCATTCCATAATGTATACTTTTATCAAAACCTCACATTGTACACTATAAATGTACACGATTTGTCATTTGTCAACTTTTTAAAATTACATAAAAAATAAAATCCAAAAAAGGTTGGTCCTTATAAAACTGGCTGTGATTTTTATATATAACTATATCTTTCATCAGCTAAGTTTTCAAGATCATTATTGTGGTTTTGATTTGCATTTCTCTGATGATTAGAGATACTGAGGATTTTTTCATATTTGTCGGCCATTAGTCTATCTTCTTTTGAAAAATTTCTGTTCATTTCCTTTGCCCACTTTTTAAGGGGCTGTTTTATTTTTTTCTTGCTGATTTGCCTGAGTTCTTTATAGATGCTAGTTATCACTTAACTCCAGTGAGAATGGCTTTTATCAAAAAGTTCCAAAACAACAATTGTTGGCATGGATGCGGAGAGATAAGAACACTCATACACTGCTGGTGGGCCTGCAAACTAGTACAACCTCTACGGAAAGTAATGTGGAGATACCTCAAAGAGCTACAAATAGAACTACCATTTGATCCAGCAATACAACTACTGGGTATTTGCCCAAAGGAAAAAGAGATATTCTATAAAAAAGACATCTGCACTTGAATATTTATAACAGCACAATTCACAATTGAAAAGATGTGGAGACAAACCAAGTGCCCAGAGATATATGAGTGGATTAATAAAATGTGGTCTATGTATACCATGGAGTACTACTCAGTCATAAAAAATGGTGAACTAATACCTCTTATATTAACCTAGATGGAACTGGAGCTCATTCTTCTAAGTGAAGTATCATAAGATTTGGAAAAACAAGCACCACATGTACTCACCATTAAATTGGTACTAATCAATCAACACTCATGTTCACACATGGAAGTCACATTCATCAAGGATCAGACAGGTGGGAGTGGGAGGGAATGGGTAAATTCACACCAAACATGTGCGGCTGGCGCTGTCTGGGGGATGGGCACACTTATAGCTTTGGCTTGGGTGACACGAAGGCAATTTATGTGACCAAAGCATTTGTATTCCCATAATATTCTGAAATTAGAAAAAAAGAAAGAAAATATAGAAAAGGTACAGTAAAAATATGGTATCTCAATCTTATGGGACCACAGTCATATACATATTCCATCATTGATCAAAACATTATAATTTGGTGCATGACTGTACTTGATTTAAAAACTTCACAAGACCAACACTCTCCTCTTAAAATTCAAAAGTTCCAATAAACTCTTCTTAGTTACTTTGAACTTAGAAAAAATATATCATTACTGAAATGTCATATTTAATTAGCTTGTTTCATTAGTTTTTGTTAACTTTCAAGCTCAAGTTGGACAAGTCTTGGAATTCATTAAATTTAAATGCCTTAAAGGTTTATTGTATTTTTTTCCGTTTCTCATCAAATAAAAAAATGTATTTTCCTATAATTTATTAGATAATTGAAAGTGTTCTTTTGGATTTGACACGTTTGTTTCGACTGGTATTCTCTATGCACTGAGTTTCAGCTCATCATGATATGCAGCAGTTTCGTAGCCCAAGAGCAAGCTCACCTCTCAGCCCACCACCAGCCAGGGCTGGGAGGAGCCCAGCTGGTTCCAGGTCCACCTCATTCTGGGACAATAGCCCCGTCTTCACCCGTGGATGATGGGCCCTCAGGGAGACCAAATGCATAGCCGCTGCTGGAATCACGTGGAGGGTCGAAGGGTGACAAGGTCTGCGACAGAACCTATCACACAATGATCGATACAGCATGAGTCCACCCAGGCAGGCCAGAACAGGCAGTACAGCTTGCTGCTCAGGGATCTGAATACAGGTGGCAAAACTAGAAAGCAAAGAAAGGAAAAGATTAAGACAAAATTCAAGAGGCTAGTCAGCTCTGTGGGAGGAGACAGAAATGGGACTGGGGCAGGCCTGGAGGGGGTCATAGGGCATATGCACGTTATACAACCTTTTGTAAAATGAGAGAACACCTGCCGTTCACCAGCCATTGTCCATCTCAATGTCCCCTGCCCTCCGCGTTTCACAGGGAGGCCCCAAAATGAACTCATTTATTACCTAGTTGGGACCTTTTTCCTTGCCCCTGACTGGGTCCCACAAAAAGAGGACTTAATTAGGTTATTTGGAATTCTCATGACTGGCTTAGTTGGTGTCACCAACCTAGGGTAATGAAAGGCCAACAGGAATAATAATAAACAATGAGAAATTTTAAAAATTTTCCCAAAGCCATGAGATCACCAATTGTGTGGGCTTATTAGTTTCAATTTTTTGGAGCTGTTTCTGTTGCTATGGAAATAAACAGTGGCATTAATGAGACACATGGCTGTGCCCTTTTGAAGAGGTCGAGCCTGTAGCCGCCTCCTGCAAACAATGTCTCTGTGCACGTCCGCCCAGAGCGGCCTTGAGACAAGGGCCTGCAGGAAGGGCTTTTCTTGCTCCCAGCCGAGGCTGTGAGCGTCTTCGGTCTCCTAGGCAGTGCTGGTCACTATGGCTTTCAGAGCTGGCGGCTGGTGCCCAGTTTATGAAGGTGACCTAGACCCCAGGCCCTTCTCCTCCTTGTCCTGTGCAACCCCAGGCAGGACGCTCACCCCGCCGAACCTCAGGTCCTGTCTGCAGTGCCAGCCACCGTGCCGGTGAGGCCTGAACGACAGGCAGACTCGGAACCCTAACAGGGCCGAAGGGCCTCCCCCAGCCTGTGGTGAGCCCCACACCCCTGCCCTCCACCCCTGAATCCATGGTCCCAGCTGACCCCACCCCTGTTCCAACAACCAGCCTGAGTACCTGCCCTTCCACTCCAAACCACTAACAGCCACTACCTAGGCTACCCAGGGCTTGGGAGTGTTTTTCATCTATTCCTGTGTTCTGCCAGGACATAGAGAGGAGGGACACTTAGAATGGGGCGAGCTGTACTTGACCTCCAGGGGCTGGGGCTTCAGATTCCCCTTCACCTGGTCTCCCAGGACAGCCCTGGGACCCCACCATCCCGGCCACACCCGGCCTTCCGTCTGGTGATGCTGAGCTCACAGGAACGGGCAGTGAGTTCAGGTGCCTTCACCCTTCCCCATTAAATCTTAAAAGATGTAAGTGAGATCCTGCTGCAGAGCTATGGGCAGCACCCAGAACCTTCCTGGTCCCAGTGGGTGGGAGCCAATTTTCCTAAGAGACCAAGAACCCCCAAGAAGAAGGAATCAAGACGAGGACCCATAGGCAATGCCAGGGAATCTGCAGGAAAGGGTTCCACTGTACCCTCACACAGCCCAGCCGCGTCTCTTGGGCTGGGCTGCTACCGGCACTTCAGGAGGGGCTCTGAAGAGAATGCCGGCCACCCCTCACAGGGCTGGGGTCCTTCCCTTCTGCTGCAGCTTCCTCCCAGCACAGCCCGTCTGCAGCTGGACGGCAGGCACAGGTCCCTGCGCTGCCCTCTGGGAGCAGCAGGTGACTTGTGTCCATTCTGGCCAGGGTGGCAGCTGCCATACCCGGTCCGTGGGGTCACTGGTGACAGAAGTCCTGGGACAACATCCTGAGACTGGCCCTGGCAGTGCCCACTGCAGGGCCTGAGCACAGTGCCGGCTCTGGGGCAGCTCAGCACCGGGCTGGGGCAGTGGTCCTGGCCCCCAGGCTCCGAGCCTCGTGCTAACCACCCTGAGCTCGACTCGGGACGCATCTTAACACCCTGCGTTAAATTCCCTTTCTGTTCAAATGGGTAGAAGTGGCTTCTCAGGTTCCCAGTGGGAACTCCGCTAGCAGACCACGTCCAGATGCACCGATGCTGGTACCCTCGGGAGCTCAGTGAGTTTTCTGGCATGCTGCAAGACCACTGCAAGCCAGCAAGCCAGAGTGGTCCGTCTTCCCCGGAATGCAGGACGGCGGCAGCACAGGGCACACGGCCGCCGCTCAAGTGGTGTCCGAGCCTCTGGGCGCGCCCTGTATATGCTGCCCAGGACTTCAGGACTCCTGGTGCTGGGGAGAAAGTCTGCGGGGAGAAAGCCTCTAGATGCCAGGGAGGTGAGATGCCGGAAACTGAGAAGCCGGTCAACACGGCAGGAGGAGGTGAACGATGAGACGCAAGGCTGTGGCCACAGAGCGGAAGGGGAGCTGGGCATCCGCGCGGCAGGAAGGACAGACTGCGGGACTCCGGGAGGAGGCAAACGCCCGCTCTGGGGCGGGGTTCCTGGAAGGAGACCAGGCCAGAGGTGGGTTTCGGTCTAGCACTGAAGGGCGTGGCCGGGATGCAGATTCGCAGAGAGAGGGGAAAGGAAGGGTCTCTGTGCCAAGGCGAAACTTGAAAGCAGGAGTCCGGGTTCACAGCCCTCTGGGCTGGAGGGAAGCACGTCTCAAGGAAACAGAAACAGATTTTGGTATAACCTTGGCCCTGGAGGGGACTGCTTGAATCTCTTGTGCCAAATCCGGTCAGTTAGAGTGTGTGTCTAACTGAGTGGAGCGGAGTCTCATCCGTGTTGGGCTGGGCGGGAAGGACTGTCTGGTCAGCTCGCAAGGCCTGCCGCAGGCACTGCCTGTCCCTGGAAAGGCAGGAAAGCCCGGGCCAGGGCACAGGAGAACAGTGGCTTCAAAAAATGTTGGGAAAGAAATTTCCTATTTGATAGTTCAAAGTCATTTTGAGGTGAATGGGGAGAGCACCCTACTTTCTCAGGGCCGCAGTTCTGGATCCATGCCTACGTTTCTCATCACTGCCACCTCTGCTTCAGCCAGGCCCCTGCGTTCTCAGAGGGGACCTGCGGTTTGAAGGGTCGGACACCACACAGTGAGTCAGCAACGGCAAGCTGGGACGTGAACCCAGGTCTCACTGTTCTGAGAGCAGCGACCTTGGTCTATCGAAGGCCGTGCTCGTCCAGTCTGGCTCCAGAAACCACCTTGCTATGGTGAGAAGTCGGGGCCTACAAGAAGAACACGATGTTCCATCTCGTTTGTTCCTACCCAGCAAAGTCCCGTGCACCGAGAATGCCAGCCACAAAAACAGGAACAAGAGACACAACGAGGCAGGCAAGGCCCGGCCGGCATGGTTCGATGAGGTGTGCCCACACCAACTAGAGAAAGGTGTGGGGATCAGGACGGGACACGTGGCCGGCAGGGTCAGGAAGTCTCCCTGGTGGTGGTGAGGCTTGACCTGAATGTTGGCAGATCCACATATAGTCAGGTGAGCACGCAGGAAAAAGGGTAGAATTCCAGTAGAGTCAACAGCATGGACAAAATCAAGGAGATGTGACACAAACAAACAATGGATCCCAGAGTCTTCCATTTTTGTGGTTGGGACACAGGTTCTAGAACAAGGGTGGGTCTGCTCGGGCTCTCCTGTGTGACAATGTTCACGCTGAGATATTTGAAGAGCCCACTGGGATATAAGAAAAGACAATAGTTTGGGCTACGAAACAGCTGGATTTGTATCCTGGTTTTGTCACTCCCTCGTTTAATAATCTCAAGCAGACATTTGTTTTCTGAATCTCATTTTCCTCCTTTGGAAACTGATGTAACCATTCCTCCCAGGGCCATTGTGAAGATGAGACGAGAGCACTGATGTTTTGGTAACGGGGACGCATTCCACCAGGGAAAGGCACAAAGGCACTTTTAACTGGATCTTGTTGCACTTGGAGACATTTACACTCACACACACACACACACACACTCACCTACATGCATGCTCCACACACGTGCACGCATGACCAGGCATACACACACCACTTGCAAACGCAGGTACTGAAGAATATGACTGAGCATTTAAAAGTAGTTATTTGCAGTGAGGCTCAATAAATAAAATGTATTAAAATGTTAGGTGGAAAGTGCAGACTTTCAAATTGTTTCAAAAATATGATCAAAAGTATATAAAAATATATGTTGTTGGATGAATTTTGTTCCCTTCAAAAGATATGTTAAGCCCAACCCCTATACCTGAGGCTGTGACCTTATTTGGAAATAGGGTCTTTGCAGATGTGGTCATGATGGAACAGGATGGGCCCTCATCTAATGATTGATGTCCTTCTAAGGAGAGAGATTTGGGACACATGGGGACAGGGATACACGTAGGACAGAAGGCCATCTGACGGTGGAGGCAGAGATTGGAGCCAAGACACACCAAGGAGAGTGGCAAATGCCAGAAGCCGGAAGAGGCCAGGAAGGAGTGTCCCCACTCACGCCTGGATTTTGGACCCTCCAGCCTCTAGAAGAGGAAATAAGTGTCTGTTGTTTTAAGCTCCCCAGCTTGCGATACATTATTAAGGCAGCCCCAGGAAACTCATACAACATGCAAAAAAAAAAAAAAAAAGCCTGGAAAACAATTCTAATAAGGAGTAAGACGAGGGGATTTAACCAGACAACATCTCATGTTCTTCCCATCGCTGCACTTCTGCCATCATAATTGTCTGAAACATCAATATTCAGCATCTTCTATTACTTATGTTTTTCAAAATCCAGCCAAATGGCACAAGTCATGCTCTGAGTGCTTTTGTCTGCCCAGAAGGGGCCTGTGAGGCCCGTCCAGATGTGCCAGGTAGCCTGAGTTGCAAGGAACTTGTCTTGTTAAGGACTCTCTGGTGGTCCTAGTTAGCCAGCTTCCCAGGGGTGACTTCTCCCCTTCAGTCTGAATCACAAGAAAGATGAGCCTTGGACATTGTCTGATGCCCACACAGTTTCTTCTGGCAGCACTCTTACAACAGGGGTAGCAGGAGCAGGCCCAGGGCCTGGGACATTTGCTATCAGGGGTCAGATGACATCTGACCAGGAGGATCTCTATCCAGGGACTTCTCAGAGTTTGGGGACAGACAGAGTTTGGGGAATTTCCTCTCCCCCCTCCCCTCCTTTTTATAAGGGTTAGGATCTCAATATATTGCTCAGGCTGGGGTGCAGGGACTATTTGCAGGTATGATTAGAGCTCGCTGTAGCCTTCAACTCCTGGGCTCAGGCGATCCTCCCACCTCAGCCTTCCCTGTGGCTGGGACTACAGGAGCATGCCACCACACCTGGCTTCTTCCTCCTTTCTTATACCTGGATTCAGTCTGGGTCAGTTACTAGGGGTTTCTTTCATAAAGGGAGTTTCAGCTATTTTCATAAGGGTAAGGTTTGTCTTAAGGTTTATGAGAGCTGCACCTGTGCTGAGGTGGCCTTGTCTCCTAGAAATCCCAGGGCCAGGGTTGGAAATCCTCAAGCTAAGCTGCATCACACATAGCGACACAACACATAGTGTCACATAAGCGACACAACACATAGTGTCAGCCCTACGAGATGTTTGCACAGGCCTTATGGCTATCCTTAGTCTTATAGCCACGATCTGCCTCTTACAGTAGCCTGCCAAAGATCTTTACAAATAAGAGCACAGACCCTGTGTATTTACTCAGTCCCCCGTTAGGGACAGTGCAGGAGGTACCTAGTGTGGTAGAAGAAGACACTGTCTTGGAGTCCCAGGTTGGGTGTGCCCCTCCAGCCTGTACTGCCTCACAGGTGACCCAGGCAGTCCCCAGCTCCCACCTGACCCTCCTGGGCTGCCCCTCCAGGGCCAGTGCTGTTTGCCCGAGAGGCCTGTCCACGTTCCTGACAGTCTAACTGGTACTTTTTCTAACTCTCTTGACAATTTCGCCAAATGAAAATTATTCCAAGATGAGAATAACTAAGACACGATGTCAATTACAAACCCAAACCATGGATACTAAATCAAAGGCAAAATGATAGAAATTTCTTTGCATTTAGTAAGACTTAAAATTTTTGTGATGCTTAATGGAATTCTGCCGAGTTGAAGCTCAGTCTTTGATGCTTAAATCTCATGAAAATTCATGTGTGTGCACAATTGACATTGGAAAAATACATGGATCTTTTTATGGGGTTTGCTTTATATGGATCCTTGGCTGGTGCGATGCAGTGTCCCTGTCCCTGCAGACTTATACCAGACAAAGCATGGTGATTCTGTTAAAACATCTTACCTAAGAGTGGAAGTGGCTTTGCCTTTTCATCATATTTTCAATTTATTTCTGCCTCTTCCCTTTATGGTTTCTTTTGTTCATGCGGAGTAGAAAGATGCAAATACTGGCATGGGAGGCACCGCGCTCCAGGACCAGGCAAGTGCCCCGACTCTCCAAGCTTCCATTGTGTCAGCTGTGAAAAGCGACAAGGAATAACCATGTGTATGTCAAGGACTTTGTGTAAGAGTTGCAGGAGGAAATGCCTGTCCAGCACCATGTCCATGCATTTGTGTCTGAGATTCACCTGCCCTATTCCCCTTGTCTTATTTTTTATCATTTTAACAGGAGATGGGCACCCTCACCTCCTTTCACTGAACCCCAGACAAAAAAAGACAAAGCAGGGACCACAAAGAGGCAAATGGGAAGTGATCACTGAGCACATGGTCGACCTGAGCTCTGGGGTCTCCCTCTGGCTGCCAGAGCTGGGGATGGGTGGGAGGTGCAGAGATGTTGCTTGGACGAGGGTGGGGGTCTCGGGCGGGTGCAGGGCAGGGGCTGGAGGGGTAGGGGAGCCAGCAGAGGCTGGACCGGTTCCCACTTGCTGGCTTCGCACAGGAATTCTGTCTCACTTATGCTTGGAAGATGGAAGGATTGGCGAAGAGGCTGGAGGAACGCTGGGCCACATGCACCAGCCATCTGGAGCAGGAGCTATTCTGGGCCCTGAGCTGAAGAGACAGGGAGCAGGGTGTCCCCAGAGCCATGGAAGAGAAGGTGCTGGCAGGTGGGGGAGCTTGGAGGGAAAGAGCAGAGGGGCGGAAGGCAGAGGATCCCCGTGGCTTGGAAGCAGATGGGTGCTCTGGAAGGATAATCAGCGTTTGTTGGCTTCTGCGGAGGTGTCTGGGTGCAGCCAAGTCCCCCCGAGGCCCCGCACTGTCACAGCACTCCCAGTAGACAGAGCAGGCGGGTGGGCCTCTCCCTGTACGTCCCCAGTGACGAGCGTGCTCCCTCCACTGTCCACCTTTGCATCTGGGGGTGGGTGGGGGCACTTGGCCCTTCATCTAAAACCAGCAATGTGGTTCCACCTTCTCAATCTATAGAAAGCACATCAAATGCACCTTCCAGCCACGGCCCTTCGAGGACAAGGTCAGCCCACTTCTGCATTTCTTCCCCAGGGCTAGACTTCAGACATGCCTGCTGGATGTGGCACCCACCTGCTCAGCACTGAGCGCTGGGCCCCGGGGAGCCCTGACCAGGGAGTGGCAGCACGGGAGGGGCCCCTGGAGTTTTGGGATGTGGACCCAAGTGCAGGCCCAAGAGCAGAGCCTGGCAGTTGCCTTCCTACCCGGTTTCATTGTCTGCCTTCTAATCGCTACAAAGCACAAGAGCAAGTAAGATGGAGCTGACACCTTCTTATAAGAAACAGCAGATTAGAAGATTTTTTCAGTCTTATCTTCCCCAGAGATCTTGTGTTCATAATGCTGCCTGCATTCCAGTATTATGTTTCTGGATGAGCAAGTTCCATAAAGATATACACCCTTTCTGAATTAGCACAGAGACTTAATGCAATTTCCTCCTATTGGGATTTATAGACTAAAAAACATTGGCCCTAAAATTCGTCTGAAGGACTAAATAGTAGGATTGATGAGAAACTTTTAAAACTGAGAAGTAATGAGAGAATTTGTCCTTTAAGATAACTTTAAATAATTAGATAAAAAGAGAAAAGTCATTTAAGAAAATAATACACAACATTCAAAGGCTCTCAGTTATCTCCGGAAGACGCTGCTAGTCACTGACTCAGGGTCAGTCCCCTCCCCTGCGCTGACTGTCTGCGGTAAGACAGGCCTCTCTGGCCTCCCACTGAGGACTTCCTCAGAGTGGCCTGGGTTCGAGGAGTGTCCGGATGCGCCCTGTAGACAAGATGCAGCTGCTGTTCGCCCCCACGGCAATGCAAACGCACCCGTGTGTGCACTCCGCCCCGACTGTGTCTGTTTTAGGTTGGAGGTTCTGTCCCTAAGGACAGAATAGAGAGGTGCCAGCCTAAGTCCAGAGTTCTGGAAAATTCCTTCAAGTTTAGTTGCAGTGGACACACGTGGTTTGGAACGAAGGCTCTAAGCTCACTGGCCCTGCTGAGTAGGGCAGTCTTTCCATGGCTGAGCAGAGCTTTAGGAAATACGCTGCGGAGCTGTGATTCTCATTTCCATTCTAAGGGGGAGAGTTAACATGATTGTGTCCCACTGTGCCAGACAGTAGTCATTTTGTCATTCTCACAGTCACCACGTGAAACGCACACACACAAGGAACAGTGCTGGGCACTTGAACTCCAGGCCTGCAGGATTGCCCCGCAGGGTGTCAGGGGCAGGGTTGAGTGTGGGGTTCAGAGCTCTCCACCGCCTTGAGGAGGTGTGCACGCCAACACTCGGGAACTCTGCTGTCCTGGAGACCTGCCCACTCTCCCCCATCTATTCCTGTATCCAATCCTTTATATCAGTGTGGACTCGGGGGCATCTATATACTTTGGGTTATAATCCTGTAGTACAGTATTTATTTTGTTTATAAAAATAGCAACAAAATATAATCCTGTAGCAACAAAATATAATCCTGTATAAAAATAGCAACAAAATATAATCCCGTAGTACAGTATTTATTTTGTTCCAGCACTGACCACTGGGAGCTCTTTCAGCGTCTGGGTGCAAACCATTCCGGAATGGTGAGGTCCCTTTGACATGCCTCTGAATGCCTACAAAGCTGGTGACTGGCCCCTGGACAACGGCTATAGAGAGCTCCCATTTCTGCCAGTGGAAGCAGCTGAATGGGAGCTCTTTCCATTGGCTCCTGTGTCCCTTTGCCATGCCTCCATCATTCCATGTTTTTTGGGCACTTCCTGGCTTTTTCAATACAAGATTCTGTGGGACCATCTTGTATAGTCCATGCCCCAGCCCTGGAGTCATCTATTTCTTTAGGGATCCCTGGTTCCTTTTCCTGAATAATGATATGAGAAGCCAAAATGTGGGTACTAGGCTTGCTTATTGTTACAGAGCTGTCACTGCTTCTAGACCTTCTCAGGAGACAGAGCTAGGAACCATGTGTGTGCATACTAATCCAACACATATGCACACATCCATCTGTATCTATACTAGGTTAAACAAAAGTTCACAATTATATCTCCAGCTTTCACGCAGTACCACATGGTTGACTCTAACTTTCCCCCTCACCTCATCGGGAATGGAAACAACTACCTGTGACTGTGAGAAGCCTGGCTCCCCTCATCCACCATCCACTGACTTAATTATTCAATTCCAATACCCATGTATAATGGTTTCAGGATTGTTAACCCACGTCAACCTGTGAGAAACAACTCTACCAAATAAAATACTATGCTTATGCATAGTCCCTTTTGACTTTAATCTTAGAAACTCCACTCATGTCCAGTTACTCAGGTCAGCACCTTTACCCCACTCCCTTCAGTGAGGTTTTTTCCAAACTTTTGTGATCTAGTTAAATTATTTTGTCATGTTCTGTATTCCATCCTAGAAGAAAAATATACCTGAACTGTGATCCACTGTTAGGATCCACTGCCGTCACTACAGCCCTGCCTCCAAATGTCCACAAAGCTCGTGACTGGCCCCTGGACTAGTGCTATCGAAAGGTCTCCCATTTCTGCCAACAGAAACAGCCAAAATGGAAGAAAGAGGACCCTGCATGAATGCATCTAATTGGCGGAACCTAATTTGCATATGTAACAGGTGCAAAGCAATGTGAAAAACTTAATTTTTGCTGCTCAGCCTTTGTAGTAGAGAGGAAGACAGACCTGGAAAGAGCTGGAAGGAATGTGGTACAATTCACCACCTGTACCACAGGTAACTGACATGGAGTGGGGACTCCAGGAGGAATTGTAACAATCCAGCTGAGACATGAGGGTGGCCTGGAGCAGTGGGTGGACAGCAGGTGCAGACAGAAGTGGACAGATTTAAGAATTAAGGTGTAGGGGAAGGTGGGAAGACAGCTTATTCTTCAATGCAATGGGGAAGACATCCTTCCTCACTCACTAGAGTTCAGTCATGTAGATTCATTGTAAAAAGTCCCCAGTTGGCAAGTGTTACAGCTCCTGATTCTAAGATTTTATCATTTTAGCCACATGTTCTATTGCCCAAGGCATAACCATGTGCCTGGAGCCAGCCCCCTACGCCCAGAGCAATTGTGCCTTAGTTCCCCTGAGACCAACAAGAAATCTTATACATATCTTGGTGATTCCTATTTCAGAGAAGAAGAATGTCTTGCAGCTGAAAAAGGATCCTTGGAGTCTGTCTCTGAAGCCTCAGACCTTCCTGCGCTTGCCTTTGCTTCCTTCCTTCAACAATGTCTTTTACCTTCATTACATCACATGGAGTCTCACAGGAACTTTCGGTGATCCAACGCCATGAAACTGCCGCACGTGCAGTTAAGTTTTGGTTGTGACCACTGATTTCTCATACAGGTGATTTTTCTTTCTCTTTTTAAAATCTTGAATTCAAGCAAGGAGCAGAATTCAAATCCTTTTCCTCCCAGAAGGATTCTCTCCTATATAAATGTATGGATATGTTGGGGGGAAGAAACCATCCAGTTTTATCTACTGGAAACTAAGGTCCCAATTCCATAGGAAATGTTGGAGAATTGGGTGATGATCCACCCACAGCAGGGTCTGAATCTCGAGCCCTTACTGAACAGAAGGTCCTGCTATTCTATGTGGTCAGCTGGATCCTACAGGGAGTGGGACATTTAAGCAGATTGTGTGCAGGAGGAAGCCCAAGGAGAACCTATAGCTGCCAATCAAATGATCTCCAAAGTTGTCACTTATTGTAGCAAGTCTGCCTTGGTAAAATCTTGGTAAAAGGACCAGGAATCTGGTCTCTTCCATGCCCCCTCTTCCCCTCCCCTGCCCTGCTGATCTGGCTTAAACTGTCTGGAAAAGATGGTGCCAGATTTTTGTCTCTACAGCTGGTTTTAAGAGTTCAATGTCAAGTTACCATTTACTGAAACAAGAATGACTATTTGGGGTTTGGGGGATTGGCACACTGGAAGGAGGTGTGGGGAAAGCTAAGTCCAGAGATTAAGTGTGAATGTTTATATTTGTGGTGTGCTCTGGCTTCCAAGTAGAGATGGAAGAGTAGATATTGAGTCTACTCTTGAGAAGGAGTTCAGGTAAATGGCATAGATATGGGAATTGTCATTGCAGCTAATGGTTTCAAAGCCATCGGACAGCATGAGACTACCTGGAGGGCAAATATATTAGACTGGTACAAAAGTAATTGTGGTTTTACCATTGCTGAAATTTGTCATTTGATATTGGGGTACATTCTTAAATAAATGTGGTTATGTTATACATCATTTTAATGCACATTTCTCGCTTTATGTTTATTTGCTAATGACTTATTACTTGCTGTTTGTTTTATATTTATTTAAAACTATGGAAATGATGTTAGACAAAAAGCAAATTCAAGCGATTTTCTTATTCGAGTTCAAAATGGGTCCTAAAGCAGCAGAGACAACTCGCAACGTCAACAACACATTTGGCCCAGGAACTGCAAATGAACGTGCAGTGCAGTGGTGGTTCACAAAGTTTTGGAAAGGAGACAAGAGACTTGAAGTTGAAGAGCACAGTGGCTGCCCATCAGAAGTTGACAACAACCAGTTGAGAGCAATCACTGAAGCTGATCCTCTTACAACTACATGAGAAGTTGCCAAAGAACTCAATATCAATCATTCTATGGTCATTGGGCATTTGAAGCAAATTGCAAAGGTTGAAAAAGCTTGATAAGTGGGTGCCTCATGAGGAGACCAAAAATCAAAAAAAAATCATCATTTTAAAGTGTTGTCTTCTCTTATTGTATGCAAAAGAATGTACCATTTCTGCATTGGATTTTATATAATAACCAGTGACCACCGGCTCAGTGGTTGGACCAAGAAGAAGCTCCAAAGCACTTCCCAAAGTCAAACTTGCACCAAAAAGGTCATGGTCACTGTTTGGTGATCTGCTGCCAGTCTGATCTACTACAGCTTTCTGAATACTGGGGAAATCATTACATCTGAGAAATATGTTCAGAAATGGATGAGATGCACTGAAAACTGCAATGCCTGAGCTGGCATTGGTCAACAGAAAGGGCCCAATTCTTCTCCATGACAAAGCCTGACCACACATCGCACAACCAACATTTTAAAAGTTGAGCTACGAAGTTTTGCCGCATCCACCACATTCACCAGACCTCTTGCCAACCAACTACCACTTCTTCAAGCATCTCAACAACTTTTTGCAGGTAAAACACTTCCACAACCAGCAGGATGCAGAAAATGCTTTCTAAGAGTTCGTCGAATCCCGAAGCAAGGATTTTTATGCTACAGGAATAAACAAAGTTATTTCTCATTGGCAAAAGTGCACTGATTGTAATGGTTTCAATTTTGATTAATAAAGATGTGTTTGAGCCTAGTTATTAGTAGAAAGAGAAGAGAAGTCTGAGGACTGGGCCTCTAATTTTTAGAGGTCGGTAGGTTAAGAATAGTCTAAGACTTGGGTAATGATAGTGCAGAGGGCTGTTCAGAGGTGCAGGGGACCCAGCGCTTTGGGCATTGGGAATAAATGCATGACAGCCATAGTGGCATGCAAGGGACAGGTGCCATGGTGCTGCCGAGGTGTGAGGATGCGGAACTCTAAGTGCTGTGTGTCTGCACTCCACTGTCCTTGGAGTGCGATTGAGACAAACTGATTCATGACCTAATGGCTGCTTTGTTGTTCTTTCATTATGTCCCACAGCATGTGAAGAGCCCTCCAAATTGAGTTACATGGGGGTTTTTCTCATAGCTCCCGGAACATAATTTATTCTACACTTGAATGAATTTTAAAATACACGCAATAAAAAGCAATGGCTTGCTACCAGAGGCTGGGAGATCAGAATTACATTTTTGAGTTTGCTAACGTAGACTCTTGGGGTAGGACATTAGCCTTAATTTTGTCTCCAAACACCAGACACCTCTTCCTCCACCCTACAATACACTGCTAATTCTTCAAATTGTATCTGTTAAGCTGAGATGGTTAACATCTATCACAGTTGGTTAAAATGATAAGTAGTTATCCTAATGAAAATAAATATCCTGCCAAGCATAGTCTGCAGTCTTTGAGTGCAGCTCTTGGTTTTCCCTACTTCCATTTCCTAGTGAGGATTGTTCTGAAGTCTGACATGGCAGGAGAGAAGATCAGTTTGGGGCCAGTAACATGCACCCTCCGTGTGGCTCTGTCCAATAGGGAACTGATTCCGACAACATCCACATGAACCTCCGTGACTCACAGACAGCTGGATGGCAGCAGAGATGCTGTGTAGCTGCTTAGTAACAAAGGGCTCACGGAGGGGGCAACCACAGCTCCAGCCCACAAAGGTGTAGCCCATTCAGATGTGCCCCTGAAATAAACAAGCCATTAAATAAAGAGAATTATAATTACAGAATCTGTGCTGGCCAGAGAGGTATCTCAACAAATTACAATTTGAGGGCTGGGCACGGTGGCTCATGCCTGTAATCCAGCACTTTGAAAGGCCGGGGTGGGAGGATCATTTGAGGCCAGGAGTTCAAAACCAGCCCAAGCAACATAGAGAGATCCCATCTCTACAAAAAATTAGCTGGACATGTTGCTACGTACCCGCAGTCCCAGCTAGTTGGGAGGTGAGGCGGGGGGATAACTTGAGCCCAGGAGCTTCAGGCTGCAATGAGCTATGATGGTGCCACTGCACTCCAGCCTGGGTGATAGAGTGGGACCTTGTCTCTAAAAATAAAAATAAAATGAAGGTGAGTGGGTCCTGAGCTATATAACAGGATACCTCTAGACTCAAAGAGGGTTTAGGTCACTGTCCCCAGTGACCTCACTTTCCCTGCCAGCAGCAACTTTAGGGGGAGCCCCATGTTCTCCCAGGTTGGAAATGCCAGAGGTGTGGCTGGCGTCCTTCCCACTCCCTGTGGCCACTGGCTGCAGGAGAAGCCTGGCCATCTCCTGTGTGTGCTCTCCAGCCCCTCCACGTGGGCCGAGCCTGGGTCTCCTCCCTTACTCAGCACACCCTCCTCTATTGATGTAACCCAGGACCTATTTGGCCTCTTCAGCAGCTTCCTTGCACAGTGGACCGTGACTGAGCTTGTAGTTAGAGGACTTTCTCCTGGGAAGCCACACCTCCTCTTTCCCGTGGAGCTCGGGGACCTGGTCCTCAGCTGGTGGGATGGTCAGGAAGAGGGAGACTCTGCGCCTCCCCCTGAGCCTCCCCCCGGGGTCTGGCTCAGCACAGCCTGGGAAACTTGCGGCAGGGTCTGGCGATCAGGGAGCTGGCTTTGACCCTACCCCACCCTGCAGCCCAGGTCAAACTTAAGGCTTATCTGTAGAGTGAAGGGGTTGGGGTTGGAAGTCCCTGTGTCTCCTTCCTGCCTTGATCCACCAGGCTGGAGGCCACGCCCAGGACCCAGTTGTGTCTGGGTCAGTGGACGGGCTGGTGACCCCCCCACCTTCTCCCACACCGCGCCCTTCTGCTGACCTCACGGGAACGTGCCGTTTCCTGAAGGTGTCATGTTCCCTAAGTCCTCCCGCCTTGGCCTTGCTGTTCTTGCTGCCAGAGTTGCTGTTCCACTCGCCTTTCTCCTGGTGAAACCCTGCTCTTCTGTGGAGCCCAGTGTCCCCAGCAGGGTCACCCTCTGTCCCTTCCGCTGGTCCTGTCCTGCCCACCACTGTTTGTTGATGAGACTGTTTCCCCTACACACAGAGGAATCCAGGTTTTTAAATATTATTTACCTACCTGCTTCCAGCATAAGGCATGGTGTTCATCTCAAGAACCGGAGAGGAAGGAAGGAAAAAGAAACACTAGGAGTTGACAAGTCGGCGCTGTTTATCTTGTCCAGAAAAGCACTACCACTGTGAGGAGTCGGAGATGCAAACACCTTTCTCCTGTCGTGGCCCCGACCCTGGCACCCTTGCCTTTAAAATAGGGGTCACAACCGCTGCCTTGCACGGGCCTTAGCGATGAGGGATGAGTGGCAACGTGAGGTGGGTTACTCCAGCCTCAGCAGAAATAGCAGGGGAAAGCAAGCCCCCCACATCCGTGCGCCTGAGAGTGTGAGAGCCACACGCGCCTCAGAGCTCAAGGAAGCCACTTGCCCACAGCCATCCTCAGAGACTCCATTCTGGGACCACAGTCTGGGCTCTATTTTAGGAGCAGGAATCTTAAGGTATTGTTTGAGTTACTGGAGAGCAGAAGTCACAGCTGCCCTGGAGTTGTTCGTCCAAAGCTATTTTTAGCAGGAAGAAATGAGAGCCTTCCTTGCAGCTGCCTTTGAGCTATGTGACAGACAGCTTCCCAGACCTCCAGATTCCCGCAACCCACCCGTCTAGATGTCTCCTGACTCTTGCATTTGCAGGGCCTTCCCTGATCAGCCACTGCACAGGCTTGGGGGCCAGGGAGGACTCAGCCTTGTGGGAAGGGCGGACGGCTGCACCATGGCGTGGTCCACGTCAGAGCAGTCGCAGAGGTGGTTCCCGCATGCTGGCCAGTGGCGTCTGAAGCCCCAGCTGTGGAAGTCCCGAGTGATGGAGGAGCCCTTCCTCGCGCAGGACGGAGAGCCAGCTCTGCAGGCTCTGCTGCGGCACAGCTCGCTGGAGACCCTGGACAAGCTCTCGCCTGGCAGAGTCCCCCGAGGGCCCTGCCGGGCTGCTGTTCTAGGAGTCCCTCCTTGTCAGCAAGGAAAGGAAAAGCCCCTGCCTCAGAGAAATGCTTTTCCCTCAGTTTTTACATTGATGACAATGAATAGAGTGGGTCTCACGGGCACTGCTGGGCTGCAGAAGCCATGATTGAGACTGGCGCATACACTATGACACAGTGACAGAAGACTCAGCTTTCCCTTTCGTAAAGTTAGCAATTGCGTTGGCGTGTGGACTTGTTGTTTCCAAGGACAAATGTCCCTCTGTTCGTCTTAGTAACTTAGACTGTGCACCTGCAGAGGCCCGGGCGCTGTGCTAGCATTCGGGAACCCAAGGACTGCACAAGGCGCGTCCTGCCCGGGGAGCTCTGAGCTCCAGGTTTGGCCTGGCGCCCACGGGCTCCTGCGCTGGGGAGCGGGGCTTGGCTTCCCATCTTCCTCCGAAGCTCCCAGGCGTCTCCTTCTTGGCGTGGTAGGAGGAAAGGAGGCCAGCCCTGTGTGGGGACCGAAGGGGTTGCTGCCCAAGCCACTTGCAGAGGGTTCAGATGCCCACGCAGAGGAAGGGGGCACCGCGCTCTGCAGGGTGGAGGCGACCATGCAGAGGGAATTCTTGGGGGACCCTGACCCGACGTGCTTCTGCTTATCTCCTGGGAAATTCTGAGAGCAAGAGGCAGCTAAGAACAGCCCACCGTGGGGTGAAGAGAGGACGAATTTGAACAGAAACAGGAGGTATCACCCAAGAACACAGGCCTGGGAACTACACCCTCACGGGCCAAACCCCGCCCATACCTGTGTGGTATGGTCCACGAGCTAGAATGGTTTTACAGTTTTAACAGATGGACAAAAATGAAAATAATACTCTTTCATGAGACATGAAAATGATATGAAATTCCAGTTTAAGTGTCCATAAAGTTTTATTGGGACACATTCACCTCATTTGTTTACACTTTTTCGCAGAAAAAGTTTGGTGACTCTGGTATAGCACGTGGGTCTTTATGTGTCTGGAGCTCATGCCAGGGTGGGCACTGAGGCTCGGGCAGGTCAGGACACACAGCCCGCCTCTGCCTCTGGAATCCTAAAGCCATTTGGAGAGTGGGCTGTGTCCCCCCTGCCTCTCCTGTCACCCCAGGGAGAGTACTGTCTGCTTTCCAACACGAGGTCTTCCTGATTTCTGATCGAAGCCTCCCTGGTTCGTGTGAGCCATCTCCTCTCCGCAGATTCCACCAAGGACAGATCACATCTTACCTTGTGCTGCAGGACCGCCGTTCGTATCAAGCCCCAGGTGACTCACTTCGGGTCTGCCTAAGGGATCAATTTGGAGAGGACACTTTTTTGCTTACAAGGAAGCGTTTATCTTTATAACGTGCGACAGGAAACAGCTGTGCATTTTATAACAATTTTAGGTTAAGAAAAATGTTTTTAGTTTTGCAGCTACACCAGATTGCTCTTTGATTCCTATCGTGATCTTGGCCCCATGCAAGGCCCCTACCCCTTGGAGCACCTGGCCTCACAGGGCAGAAGAGGCACGAACACAAATAATGAAATCACAGGCCCGGCGGTCAGCCCTTGTGCTTAACACAGGGCTTGGCACATACAGTGACTTTTTTAAAAATATAGATCAATTTGTGGAAAACTGACCTTTTAAAAATTAGTTTTCCAATCCATGATCACATTATACGTCGACTTCTACTTCAGTACTTTCCCATGATTTTCTGGATACTTTTCATAATTCTTCCAATAAATGTATAGAACATTTTCTAGATTTTTATTTTATTCTTGAGTCACTCATATTTTTTAATGTAAGTGGATTCCTCTGTTATTACAAATGAATAAAAAACGCATTTCCCAACAGGTCTATGGCTGGTATGCAGAGACGCTGCGGGCAGTTTTGTATGTTGGTTCCACTCCAGCGACACTGCCACACCGCTCACCTCACCTGAGAGTCACTTTGCATCTCCCACACACACACCACATCCGTCACACATTTTTTAAAGTTTTAAAAGTTTTTTTAGATTTATTTCCAGTCCTTATAACACTTGTTTGCTTATTTGTTGTTTGTTTACTTGTTAATTCTGGTTTTCTTGTTTTATGCTGGGACCGAGGAGCCGGGAGCAGCACCTGGGGCCTTCAGACAAACTCATGGGTGGGCCGCTGCTCAATGCGTTAACTTCATACTGGGGTTATTAATATTTCTTTCTTCGGATCCTTTTCATTTCAGTAAGAACTAGTGGTTTTTGACTCATTTAATTATAGCGGAACCCAAAACATCTACACGTGCCTCAGGCGCCTGGACCAGGCCTCCACCGTGGGGTGAGCTCAGCCCCCACGGACAACGTGGGAGCCGGGAGCCGTGGGGGTCACCGTGGGGAGCAGAGGGGCCCATGGAAAGTCCGGCTCCTTATCGGAGATGCCAGCCCTTGCGTCATGACGTTCCTGCTGTGTTGTCCCCAAGGAGGAGGTGTGGTGAGCTGCTCACAGGGCTGGAGTCACGGCCTTGTCTCATTGCGGACTTCAAGCACCATGCAGCGGGGGTGCAGGTGCTGTCCTGCCTCACTGGGGAAGGGGGTGCTAGGGTGTGTGCTGGGTCCAGGCAGAGAGAGGCTCCCACTGGGCCCAGGCCACCCTCAGAAGCGTCTGGGTGCTGGCGTGTAGCCAAGCAGAGCGAGGTGGGGCAGACAGTGGCTTGGGGCCTTGGCCAAGGCGGGGGCTGCTCCCAGGGGGCTGGGCGTCGGGACTATTCCTCCTCCTCACGCTGTGGGTGCCAGATACCTGCTTGGGCCGTGGAGGTCAGAGTGCATAGGCCAGTGGGGGTAAAACAGTCTCCATTTGCCATCCATTGCTCTTTGGTACAAGAGAGAGGGCGGGATGCGAGGCTCCACCCTGGCCCTGGGAAGACCCTCCCGCGGGCCAAGCCTGGGCAAATGTGGAGCCCACGGAAGCCTCCTCGCCCTGCTGTGCTGTCACCTGCAGACGGGACTCAGGGGGAAGCCGCCCAGCCACTCTCTGCCCTGGAGGCCCGGGCACCCTCCTGCTGTTCCCCAAACAAGTCCTACAACAGAAATTCCGCCACCCCTGGCCACACAGAGGCCAGGACATCCCCTCGGGGTGGAGGGCAGGCGCATCGTGCCATGTACAAAGGGACCACTGCGCTCCACCCGGGCTGGAGTCCTGGGCTCTGGAGGAGAGGCAGCTGCATCAGGTGCTTTGGGGGCTGTAGAAATGATGGAGGAGCAGCGCCGACTTGCTGGGGACTCAGGCGACAGAGGGTGGAGCCCGTGGAG
>VSMD01109560.1:0-33974 GCA_008750895.1 Mirza zaza | reverse complement strand
CAAGAATGGATTAATAAAATGTGGTATATGTATACCATGGAGTACTATTCAGCTCTAAGAAACAACGGTGATATAGCACATCTTATATTTTCCTGGTTAGAGCTGGAACCCATACTACTAAGTGAAGTATCCCAAGAATGGAAAAACAATCACCACATATATTCAGCAGCAAACTGGTATTAACTGAGCAGCACCTAAGTGGACACATAGGTACTACAGTAATAGGGTATTGGGCAGGGGGGAGGCGGGAGGGGCGGGTATATACATACATAATGAGTGAGATGTGCACCATCTGGGGGATGGTCATGCTGGAAACTCAGACTTATGGGGGGAGGGGGGAAAGGGCATTTATTGAAACCTTAAAATCTGTACCCCCATAATATGCTGAAATTAAAAAAAAAAGAAAGAAAAAAAAAACTGAGTTTTCTAATTTGCCTAGTTACTTTAGCCAATGGTGTCTGACCTTAGAATAACAGGGACTTGAGGAGTTTGAACTACCTAGAAGATAGTAATTTCTGTTTCCACACTATGTACTTAACTTTGACCAAAGCCAGATTCCTTAAGAAATAGATGAAAGAGAAAGATAATATATTCTGGAGTAAACATAGAATTATATGGCTCTTTCTATAGAATTGGAGTTTGGTTTTAATAACTTAGGAACATGTTAGAGTAGGGTAGGCAAGGATAAAGGCAAAGGTAAAAGGGATTTCAGTTGCTGGCATGCTGTGGCTGCAGCCAGGGACTAAGTAAAAGCCTTTCTTCTTCTTGAAAAGGTCTGTTAGTAGGGTTATTAGGGTGGAAAACTAGGGGAACTCCACTAATTGGTTGATGTTCTTAATAGTTCAGGGGGATTTCCATTCCAAGATAGTTGATACTTTGTCTAGCATCTTGAAGATGTCTCAGCCAAGGAGAACTTGTCCTTTGCACTTCTGTGCTTTCTAAAAAAGATCTCTGGATTGGCTCACGGACCATACTGTGACAGTTGAGGCACAATAAGTTTTTTAAGACTAGTGAAACTCTAGCCAGCAGGTTATGAGGAATCCCTTTGATTGGTCAGGGTGTGTGACACAGGGCAGATGCCATTATCAGATACTCTACCTCTCCAAGATATATATGGAAGGACCCTTTCTATTAATATTTACCACTCAACTAAGTCCAGATGAGTATGTGCCTAGGAGGTTGAATTTTGGACAGACTTAGGTTTCTCAGAGTTGGTGTAATGTCAGAAAATAAGTTTATGATAGTCACTTACAATTACTATATTGAGGAGACCACAGTGTTCTGGAAAATTAAGAGCACTATATTTTTCTTCTTTACAAAAGTCCCCAGGACATTAGGACAACTTATTAATAATTTCAGAAAAAGAGTCTTATCTCATATCTTGCACCAAAATAAATTTCAAATATATTAAATACTTAAATGAAACCATTAAAGGACAGAATAACATGTAGATATACACTCATATAATCAGTGTGTAGAAGACCCTTCTAAGCATGAAGGCAAATACAGAAAACATAAAAGGGGAAAAAAGATAGATTTGACTTAATAAAAATTTTTAAAAATTTGAAAAGCAAAAAAATATCATAAATAAAATGAAAAGGCAAATGGCAAACTTTGGTTAATATTTTTACTATATATAGAGCTCTCATAAATCAATAAGAAAAATATAAAAAGAGCAATAGAATAATAAGCAAAGATCATGAACAGGATATTCACAAAACAAATAAACCTATCAAAAAGTGTCAACTTGGCCGGGTGCGGTGGCTCAAGCCTGTAATCCTAGCTCTTTGGGAGGCCGAGGTGGGCGGATCGTTTGAGCTCAGGAGTTCGAGACCCCATCTCTACTATAAACACAAAGAAATTAATTGGCCAACTAAAATATATATAGAAAAAATTAGCCGGGCATGGTGGCACATGCCTGTAGTCCCAGCTACTTGGGAGGCTGAGGCAGCAGGATTGCTTGAGCCCAGGAGTTTGAGGTTGCTGTGAGCTAGGCTGACACCACGGCACTCACTCTAGCCTGGGCAATAAAGTGAAACTCTGTCTCAAAAAAAAAAAAAAAGTGTCAACTTTATTGTACTTGAAGAAGTGAAAATTAAAAGACTGAGATAAAAAGATTTTGCGAAACAGGTTGGCCAAGTTTAGTGTTCTCTGTTGAAGGACAATGGGAAAGGACATTTCATATAACTGGTATTGGGAGTTTATATTGGTACTGTATTTTGTAGGGTAATTTGGTAACATGTATTAAGTCCTTAAAATGTATGTGACATGTATAATATTTTTGGAAATACCTTCCAATGTATTTCCCCTTTTGGTAATCTGATAACTTTTCATCATTAATTCCTTAGGGAATGGAGAAGGTGACTACCACTTCAAGGAGGAGGAGATATTTCATCTTGTCTATATAGGTAAAGGAAGTAAAATATAGCCCTTTCTATTTCCTAGAGGAGGCTGCCTAGGAAGGAGAAGGGAGTGGTCCCAAGTAAGTTTGGGAAATTCTTAGAGCACTATAGCCAGTTCCTTGTATCCCTAGGTACAGACTGGGAAAATGGTAAGCTCCCCCACAGAGCTACCACTTCCAACATGATGCTACCTATATAAGAGATTAAAAATGGTACAATGGCATAGTAAGTTGGAAGAGGGAAAAAATTATCCCTTAGTTCACCGGGGCATTAAGGTTGGCATAACTGGGGCGTAGAGAAGGCTCTGGAAAGTTACTGGGACATGGGACAGCTTACTTCCCAAATGACAGTGGGATGAGAGGACACCAAGCAGTGGCTGTGAGTGACCAATCTCCAGAGTTGAATCCTAGGAACAGTAGTCATACCTGTGAAGGTACTCCTGTACCAATAAACTATAATGGAGGTTCCATAAGATAGAATCAAGAAAGGCCAGACACAGTGGCTCATGCCTGTAATCCTAACACTTTGAGAGGCCAAGGTGGGAGGATTGTGTGAGGCCAGGAGTTCAAGACCAGCTTAAGCACCATAGCTAGACCCCATCTCTACAAAAAAAAAAAAAAAAAAAAGAAAGAAAGAAAATAAAGCTGGGTATTGTGGCATGCACCTGCAGTCCCAGCTACTTTGGAAGGCTGAGGCGGGAGGATCCCTTGAACCCAGGAGTTCAAGGTTGCAGTGAGCTATGATGACATCACTGCACTCTAGTCCCAGGTGACAGAGTGAGACCCTGTCTCAAAAAAAAAAAAAAAATAGAACCAAGAAAGTAGACATCATTGGTCTTAAAGACCAGATTAGGTGAAGATACCAGTACTAGCCTCCATGGGCTTCAGAAGATGCCCAGTGAAAACATGGAATGAAAGACCCAGAGAATAGCCAGCAGCCAGGGTCCCACTCTCGATTGCCATGAGGACATCTTGGGAAAGAAAAGGGAGAGAAAACTTGAACATCTGGGAATTTGTCCAAAGGAGATTATTTGAAATAGAAAATATTGTTTTTTTATTTTTAGTTTTTGGAAAATATTGTTTTATAATCTTGAAGAGTCAAAGGTATCTTTAATTGGCAAATTTAATTCTGCATGCCTCCTATAACATTCAGAAAGATAGAGGTTTGTGAGAAAGTTAAGATATAAAAAAAAATATGCTACACATATTTGTATAACATGAATTATAACATGTAAATTTCATGTTTATATTCTTTAACCCAGCCATTACACATCTAGCAATTTATTCTAAAGAAATAATTGGAAAAGAGTTTAAAGATAAACACTCATATGCACACATATAACCAAATGTCATGGTACATTTTGAAATTGAATAACTGTAGAAAACCTACATTTTTATTATTTGAGGAATGATTTCATTGTAATAAACTCGTGTAATGAAATACTCCTTAGTTGTTAAAAAGAATAAGAGAAATCTATATGTATTGGCATGGGAAAGATATCTAAGACATACTGTTAGGAGATAATATGAGGATGGAGAATATAAAATGTAGAAGATTCATTTATGTAAAGATATATATTGATATATATTTATTTATATGGAAATATATCTATATTTTATAGGCTAATAGAAAGATTATATGACTTTATATAGTGTGATTCCATTTTGTTTAAATATATATATATAATTCATGTCTGTGTGTGTGTGTATATATATATATATAAAAATATCTGTACCAGGTGGTTAGGAGTGATTACCTGTGGATAGTGTGATTAAGTAGAATTTTTACTTTCTTATTTGTATATTTCTGTATTGCCTAATGTTTTCCCCATTGAACTAATATGATTTTTATAATTAGAAAAGTCACCAAATTTCTTTTTTTTCTTTTGTTTATTGTTTTGTTTTTTCATTTTAGCTATTAGAATAGGTATATAGTGGTAGCTCATTGTGCTTTTGGTTTGTGTCGTTCTAATGGTTTCTGATGTTGAGAAGTTTTTTTATACTTATTGGCCATCCACATATCTTCTTTGGTGAAATATCTGCTCAAATTCTTTGCCTAATTTTAAATTGGTTTCTTTTCTTATTGAGATTTTAGGGTTCTTTATATATAAACAAGTACTGTGTTATCCACATGTGACTGAGCTTTTCTTTCTCCAAACCAGGTCTTTTGAAGACCATGAATTGTTAATGTTCAAGTGTAACATATCAACTTTTTGAATGGGGACAGTGTCTCACTATGTTGCCCAGGCTGGCCTCAAACTCCTGGACTCAAACAATCTTCCTCCCTCGCCCTCCTGAGTAGCTAGGACTGCAGCTGCGAGCCCCCACTCCTGGCTTCAAATTTTTATGGATTATGTTTATGGTGTCTTATTTAAAAATTCGTTGTCTAGCTGAAAGCCATAAATATTTTCTTCTATGTTTTCTTCTACAAAGATTATTGCTTAATACTTTAAATTTAGCTGTATAATCTATACTCAATTAATTTTTCTACGTGGAGTGGTGCGAGTGCAGGCCGCGAGGAGATCAGCTACTTCTCTCCACAAGAAACTGTGTCCCTTAGGTAGTTGTTACCACAGAGGATAAGAAATTAATAGGAAACAGAATAAAAGAATACACAGAGATGAAGGTATAGTTTATAAGTTTATATAAAGAAATTAGGATAAAGCAGGGGTACTTAGGAGTCTGTACCACATCTCTGTCAGTAGTGCAGCCTCGAGGTTAGATTCACATAGGTTTTTAGAATCACAGATATCAATTATCAGTTGCCAGGGTAACAGATTTATATAGTAACAGGTAGTTTCAGTTTGGGTTAAAAGTTTTTTCAAAGGGCTTCTAACAAATTCTAATCTATCTAAGTAAACAAATAGTTACAAAATCTTTCAAGGACTAACTTCTAAGTTCAAGAGATAGCTATCAATTAACAGAGGAGTAACAGAGATATAGTGGCTCTATATTTCTTTTATCTAGTTATTGTGGATTTAAGGCAGACAGTCAGGAGAAAGCAGGAAGTTCAACTCTACATTCTAAATTGTTCATAACCACAGAGGTACGTGTCTGGGCTAGGGATCTCACTGTTCCGGCTCCCATCCTGTGACCATGCATATACCTCTCTTGTCTTTCAAGATCAGGGAGGCATCACAGACCTGAGATAACTGAGAAGCCTCATGGAATGCATCCACACGGGAGCTTTGAGATCCCTCCCATGGCAAGGCAGCCCTTGATATGCAAACTAATGAGTTCACATATTCCTTCAGGGAAAAACCCTGAAAACTCCTGTTTCTGTCTTTAATATAGCAATATTAGGTGATGCAATAAAATAATGATCTTATGAGCCACATCTCATTAATTCCTCAATCATCTTTCCTCAACAGAGTGGCGTATGGGTAAAGGATCATTTTTTTCCTATGGAATCCAGTGGTTCCAACACTATTTTTTGAAAAGATAATCTTTCTCCATTGCCTTTGCACCTTTTTGAAAATCAATTTATCATATCTGTGGGTCTATTTCTGGACTCTATTATGACCTGTTGATTTTTTCCAATATCACACTGTCTTGATTACTATAGGATTAAAGTGAGTCTTTTTCTTTTTTATTTCCGCATATTATGGGGGTACAATAGTTTAGGTTATGTTATGTTGCCTTGCCCTCCCCTCACCCGAGTCAGGGCAGGATCTCACTATGCTGCCCAAGCTGGCCTCAAACTCCTGTACTCAAGTGATCCTCCTGGCTCAGCCTCCTGAGTAGCTGGGTCTACAGGTGTGTGCCTGCTCCTGCTCAGCAAATTAATTTTCTTATGAAAGTAAAAATATGCCTAAGGAAATGGTAATGGCCTTAAAAAAGAAAAATAATATATGTATAATATTTAATGGCATGAGAGATATCTGTAATATGTTAATATATTAAAATTGAAGATTACTAAAAATGTGCAGTTTAAGATAATTTGTTTTTATACAAATGAGTAAATGTACATATAAACAGGATATATGTCAAAATATTAATATTAATATCTCAGGATCTTAGGATAAGCAGTAGTTTTATGTATTTATCTTTTGATTAATATTATTTTATTTCTTCCTAATAGAAGTATTTGGTAAAATTAAGGGTGAAAAAAGCACAAAGTAGATTCCTTGTAGCAGAGTTCTCCATTTTGTTTAATTCATCTATGCGTCTATCCCTCCACACAGTCCTGATTACTGTAGCTACATAACATCTTGAAACAGGTAGCTGATTCCTCTCACTTTATTCTTCTTTTTCAAAATTGTTTTAGCTATTCTAGTTCCTTTATCTTTCTATATAAATTATGAAATAATCTTTTCTATATCTATACAAAATCTTGCTGGATTTTGATAAGAGTTGCATTAAATCTGTACGTCAATTTGGAAAGAATTGACTTCTTTATTAAATTGAGCCTTGCAAATCCATGAGCACAAGATGTCTTTCAGTTTAATTAGATATTTGATTTCTTTCATCAGCATTTTGTAATTTTGATCATGCAAGTTCTATACATTTTTGTTGGATTTACACCTAAGCATTTCATTTTTTTTGAGTGATTGTAAGTGTATTTTTAATTTTGGCATCCATGTGTTCATTGCAAGTGCACAGAAATTGACTTTCATGGAGTCAATTTCATCTTGTATCCTGAAACTTTGCTGAATCTACTTATTAGCTCTAAAAGATTTTTTTTGTAGATTCCTTGAGATAGTCTACACAGATAATTTTATTGTCTGCAAATAGGAAAGTTTTATTTCCTCCTTTCTGATCTTATGTACCTTTTGTTTTATTTTCTTTATTTAATGCACTGCTTAGAATTTCTAGCACTATGATGAATGAGAGTAGTGAGAGCAAATATCTTTGTCTTGTTCTTAATCTCAGAAGGAAAGCATCTAGTTTCTCACCATTAAATATGATGTTAGCTGTAGGGTTTTTGTAGATATTCTTTATCAAGTTGAGAAAGTTCCCCTCTATTCCTATTTTTCTGAGTTTTTTTCTTCCTGAGTGGGTTTTAAATCTTGTCAGATTCTTTCTCTGCATCTACTGATATGATCGTGTTATTTTTCTTCTTTACCACATTAATATGGTAGATTACATTGATTGATTTTCAAATTGAAGCAGCCTTGCATCTCTAGAGTAAACTCTGCTTGCTTGTGGTGTATAATTCTTTTTATGTATAACTGGTTTCTATTTGTCATAAGGAATATTGGTCTATAGCTTTTTTTTTCTTTTTGTACTACATTTAGTTCTTGTATTAGGAAGATAAAATGAATTTGGGAAATGTTTCCCTCTTCTTCCATTTTCTGAAAAAAAAATTATGTAGAATTGGTATTAATCCTTCTTTAAATGTTTGATAGAATAGTACAGTGAAACCATCTGGAGATTTCTTTTTTGTAAGTCTTTTAAGTTGCTAATTAAGTTTCCTTATAGTTATAGGGCTGTTCAAATGATCCATTTCATGTTGGGTGAACTGGTATCAATTTGTGTTCTTCAAGGAATTGGTTCATTTAATCTAAATTGCTGAATGTATGTATAAAATTGTTGGTAATATTTCCTGGTTGTCATTTTGATGTCTGGAGAGTATATAATGATACCCCCTGTTTCATTCCTGATATTGACAATGTGTATCTTTTCTCTTTCTTCCTTGTCAGGCTTACTACAGGTTTATTAATTTTTTTATCATTTAAAAAACCTAGCTTTTTGTTTCATTGATTTCTGCTCTTTATTATTTCCTTCCTTCTGTTTACTGGGGTTATTTTGCTAAGTTCATGAGGTGGGAGCTTGGATTATTGATTTCAGACTTTTCCTCTTTTCTATTATATGCATTTAGTGTTATATATTTCTCTCTTGGTACTGTTCAGCTGTATTTTACACATTTTGATATGTCATGTTTTTATTTTCATTCATTTCAACATCATTTGTTTTTTTTTTTTTTTACTTTTTTTTTTTTTTGAGACAGAGTTTCACTTTGTTGCCCAGGCTAGAGTGAGTGCCATGGCGTCAGCCTTCCTCACAGCAACCTCAAACTCTTGGGCTCAAGCAATCCTCCTGCCTCAGCCTCCCGAGTAGCTGGGACTACAGACATGCGCCACCATGCCTGGCTAATTTTTTCTATATATATTAGTAGACCAATTAATTTCTTTCTATTTATAGTGGAGACGGGGTCTCGCTCTTGCTCAGGTTGGTTTTGAACTCCTGAGCTCAAACTATCCGCCCGCCTCGGTCTCCCAGAGTGCTAGGATTACAGGCGTGTGCCACCGCACCCGAACTCATTTGTTTTTTCATCACTTTATCATCAATATATTTTTTAAAATTTTTCTTAAGACTTTCTTTTTGATCCATGGATTAACTAGAAGCATGCTGCTTTGTTTCCAAATGTTTGGAGATTTTCTTGTTGTCTTTCTGTTGTTGATTTCTAGTTTGATTCCACTGTAGTCAGAGAACATACTCTGCATGATTTCAATTCTTTTAAATTTGTTAAGATTTATTTTGTGGTCTGAGAGAGAGCTTATCTTGATATATGTTCTGTAGCTACTTGAAAAGAATGTGTATGCCACTCTTGTTGGTGAAGTATTCCATAAATGTTGATTAGATTCTGTTGGTTGATGGTGCTGTTGAATTCTTTTATATCCTTGCTGGTT
This sequence comes from Mirza zaza, assembly GCA_008750895.1. Classification (NCBI taxonomy): domain Eukaryota; kingdom Metazoa; phylum Chordata; class Mammalia; order Primates; family Cheirogaleidae; genus Mirza; species Mirza zaza. The sequence continues at coordinate 24,941 of VSMD01109560.1, read as the reverse complement.
TCTACATAGTTATTCTATTAATTATCAAGAGAGAGAGAGATGTTGAAGTGTTTGCCTATAGTTGTGAATTTGTCTATTTCTCCTTTTCCTTCAATCAATTTTTGCTTTGCATATTTTACAGATCTGTTTTTTGGTACATATATATTAGTATTGTTATGTCATGATGAATTGACCCTTTTATCATTATGTAACATCCTTCTTTGTCTCAGTTAAGTCTTTGGGGTGCAAAAGGTATTTTATATTATACTCTGTCTATATGATTGTTATTACTTGTATTAATATCTATTTAATTTAATATAAAATATATACAAAATTATATTATCTATTTTATAACATATTACATATATGTTGCTAATATATATGAGCATATATAGTTTCTGTATATACTCTGATATTAATATAGGCACTCTTGTTTTCTTCTGATTAATATTTGCGTACTATAACTTTTTCAGTCCTTCTACTTTCAACCTGAGTATACCATTATATTTAAAGTGAATTTCTTGTAGACAGCACATAGTTGAATCATATTTTTTAATCCACTCTACCAGTTTCTGTTTTTTAACTGGTACATTTATACCATTTAAATGTAATATAATTATTTCTATTTTAAACTTAAATCTGCCATTTTATTTTTTGTTTTTCCTCCTCTCTTTTATTTCTGTTCTCTTTTTTCCCTGCCTTCCTGTAGGTTACTTGAACATTTTTAGAATTCCATTTTGATTTATATATAGTGTTTTTAAGTGTATTTCTTTGTGTAGCTTTTTTGCTTTAAGTATTATGTTATTTATATCTTATCACAGACTACTGGTGTCTTTATTTTACCAGTTTTAGGGAAGTATAGAAACTTTACCTCACTTTATTTTCTCTTACACTTCCTCTTTGCAATATATTTGTCTTAAATATTTCCTCTATGTACATTTTGAACTACATCAGATAGCATCATAATTTTTGCTTCAACTGTCCAACATGATTTGGAAGACTCAAGAGAAGAAAATTATATTTACCCATTTTTTGTTTGCTGCATTCTTTCTTCCTTTCTGATATTCCAAGACTCCTTTTCTTTAAAAAAAATATTTCCTTTTCATTTTGAGAACTTCTTTCAGCCATTCTTTTAGGGTATGGCAGATGGTGACAAATTCTCTTAGTTTTTCTTCATCTGAGAATGTCTTGATTTCCCCTTCATTCCTAAAGGATATTTTCAGTGAGTATGGGATTCTGGGTTGACAGTGCTTTTCTTTCAACATGTGAAATACATAATGCCATTTCCTTCGGGCTTGCATGGTTTTGGAGGAGAAATCCATTGTCATTCAAATGATATTTCCCCTATGGATAAGGTGTCATTTCTCCCTTGCTAATTTCAAGATTTTTTGCTTTGTCATCAGTTTTCTAAAGTTTGAATATGATATGTCTTGGTGTAGAATTCTTTGAATTTATCCTGTTTGAGACTCATTCATTTCTTGAATCTGTAGGCTTATGTCTTTTGCCAAATTTGGGAAGTTTTCAGCAATTATTTATTTGAGTACATTTTCAGGCCAGCCCTCTTTCTCCTCTCCTTCTTGAACTCTCATGAGATAAATGCTATACTTTTTGTTATAGTCCCAAAAAGCTCTGTTCATTTTATCCCCTATCTATTCTGTCTTGTTCAGGTTGGATAATTTTCATTGTTCTATCTTTGAATTCACTGACATTTCCCCCTCTTTCCCCTCCATTCTGCTATCTAGCTCATTCATTGAATTTTTAAATTTCAGTTATTGTATTTTTTAGTTCCAAATTTTCTATTTGGTTCTTCTTTATATCTTTTGTCTCTTTGCTAAGATTTTCTGTTTTTCTGGTTTTTTTAAATTTGTTTCAAGTGTGTTCATAATTGCTTGTTGAAGAATTTTATAATGGCTGCCTTAAAATTTTTGTCAGATAATTCTAATATTTCTGTCATCTTGGCGTTGGTATCTATTGGTTCTGTTTTCAATTCAGCTTGAGATCTTCCTGGCTCTTGGTATAAGGAGTGATTTTTTACTGATACTTGAACATTTTGGATATTATGAGACTCTGGGTCTTATTTAAACTTTCTATTTTAGGTGGCTTCCTCTGACACCACTCTGGTAAAGGAAGAGGGACATTGCCTTGTTACTGGTAGATGTGTTGTAGGAGTCCAGGTTCCCCACTTGGCCTCTGTTGACACTCACGGTGGTGGGCGGGGGGCGGGGTTACTCCTTTCTAATACTTGGTGGGAGTAGGAGTTCCACCTCCCACCTAGGCCTCCATTAATACCTATGTGACTGCTCTCCACATGGTCTCTAATGACACTATTGTGGGGTGGCCTCATTACCACTAGGCAATGGTAAAAGTCCTGGCTTTCTACTAAGCCTCCTCTGACACCATCCCAGCAGGGAAGAGGAGGGGAATCTTGTTACTGTCAGGCTCCCATTGTGGTCTCTACTTCCACCTTTGGGGGGGCTCTCATTATCACCCACAGAGTTGAAAATCCTGGATCCCAATTCATTCCTCTCTGTTGTCACCCTGGAGAGGTTATTGGGACATCTTGTTATAGCCTGAAGAGAAGATAGAAGCCTAGGCTTCCCACTTAGCCTTTGTTTTCAGGAGTGGAGATAGGGCCTCAGTTTTTTCAGTGGAATAGTTATTATCTAAAAATTTTCTGTCCTACAAGGCTGCCCTTTTCCTAGACCTTTGCATAGAGAGAGCAGTCTTTTGTTAGGGCTTTGTATGTCTGCACCTATTGTCATTTCTGGGTTGCTAGCTTCTTCAGCTCCAAGTCTGATATATATAAGGCAAAAAAGGATACCCAGCAAACTTACCATCATGCCATTTTTTGGGTCTCAAGGCCCCTAGCCCCTCTACTTTGTTGTCTCCAACTTTCAGGGACCTTTTATGTTTATTTTATATATGTAATGTCCAGGTTTTTAGTTGTATTTAGTGAGAGGAATAGGAAAAAAGTCTATCTACTTGTCTCCCTGGATTTATCTTAATTTGATCTTAAAATCTCCATTTTGCAGTTAATTTATTATTTATTGTATTTACTGATATATTTGGATATTTTTCACTTTCTTATTGTATGTTATTTGCTCTGATTTTTTTCCCATTTCCCCTTTTCTCCTTTCCTGTCTTCCTTGGCTTGATCAAGGCTGTTTTGTTTTAATTTTTGAACAATATTCCTTTTATTGTTACTCTTAAATTTTTAGCATGCATACTTAACTAGAAAGCATCTCTTTACTAATAAAACATTATCCTTTTCTAAAACAAAGCAAGAACTTTAGAATGCTTTAACCCCACTCAACCTCCTCCTATTTTACTTGTTGCTGTTGTCCAGCATTATACCTCCCACCATCCAAATTACATATCACTACTACTATTATTATTATGTGAGACAGAGTCTTGCTTTGTCACCCAGGCTAGAGTGCAGTGGTGTCATCATAGCTCACTGCAACCTCAAACTCCTGGGCTTAAGTGATTCTCCTGCTCAGCTTCCCTAGTGGGTGGGACTACAGGCACGTGGCTAATTTTTCTATTTTTTGTATGGATAGGATCTCACTCTTGCTCAGGCTGGTCTTGAACTCCTGGCCTTAAGCAATCCTCCCATCTCAGTCTCCTAGAGTGCTAGGATTATAGTGTGCACCACTATGCCTGGATTACACATCATTATTACAGTTTCATACAATGATTGTTTGGCTTTGACCACATATTTTCTAGTTTTCTTCCAAGTCATTCCTTCTTGAATCTCAGTCCTTCATTTTGGGTTCCTTTTTCTTCTTTCTGAAATCTATTCACCAGAATTTCCTTTAGTGAGGGTCTGTTGGTGAAACTTTTAGTTTTCATTTGTCTGAAAATGTCTTTATTTTGTCCTTGTTCTTGATAGGTAGTTTTATTGGCTTCATAATACCAATTTGACAATTATTTTCTCTCAGCACTTTGAAGACATCATTTTATTGTCTTCTGTCTTTTATGGTTGTTGTGATGTCTGCTGTCAGTTTACTTGTTTTTTCTTTTTAGATAATCTCTCTTTTCTCTCTGGGTGCTTTAAATTTTTTTTTGTCTTGATATTTAACAGTAATGTGTTTAGATGTGCAACTTCTTTCTTTTTTAACTCCTACTTAGGATTTGTGTTTTCTGAATATGAGGATTTATAACTTTTATAATTTTGAAAATTTTCTGCTAATGTCTCTTTGAATATTGGTTGCTGACGAGTGCAAAATCACCACTGTTGAAGCATTAGGATCCATTACTGTTCTGCTCTCAACTTCTTTTTCTTTTTTGGATCTCTGGAGATTTCCTCTTCTCTCTTGCTGGCTGAGTTATGTTATACATCAAAAAGATTAAAAATAAACCTATAAAATTCCTAGTTATTTTGTAGCAGAAGATTTTTCAGGCTATCTAGTCCTCTATATTCACGGAGATTGAAGTACAAAGGTCTTTCCATCCTTTCATTTGTCTCTGAGCCTGTGTGTATGACATTATTATAAATAACATTTAAGAGTTAAGTTTAAGATAACAATAAGAATTATAGTTTAAGGCTCATTGAGAATATTAGGCTAGTGGCAACTGGTACTCCTGGTCTCATGAAGATGAACCCTGGAGTTGAGGGCTGTAAAGAGGTGGTAAGTAGAGTGAGGTGAGCAGAGTTTGCCTTCCCTACAGTGTTTTGATTTTCCTTATCCCCTTCCTGACATTTGCCAGCTGTGTAAGTGTCGGGCACATTTCTTAAGGTCTTTTTACCTCAGTCTCATCATCTGTCCGATGAGGATAAATAGCTCCATTTTGTAGGGCTATTATAGAATTACACGAGATGGCATGTGTAAAATGCTTGGCTTAGTGCCCAGCATGAAGAAGATGTTGAAGGAATGTTAGTTCCTGCCTTTCTCTTTAGTAGCATTCCTTTCTTTTTCCTGTCTCCATTTGCTAGCCAGCCCTTAGACAAAATGGGGCTCAATTTGGGTAGAAGAGAGAGTAAGGAATGTAGCGATGGATAAGAACTAGAAGAGAGCCCCAGTGATATAGGAAAGAAAAAGGAAGTGTTGACTTCCATGACAATGGGACAGGCATTCATATATAATTTGGAAACATAATCCAAGACTACCTCCCTCTGCATCACTTGAAATAGTCTGGTAATTCTGTTTATTAGCAATATTTCAATCTCATACAGTTTCACTTTATACATGATTCTTAGAAAATAGGTATCAAAGGGAAAAAGGATAAGATGGGAAAGAAAAGAGTCTAAACCTAAATCACAACTAAGAGAAAATAGGATATAATTCCCATTGCTTACAATTAACAGAATATAGCTTTGATGGCATAAAAATGTTTCTGGAATTTCATTAACTGGAAAAACATGTTTTCAGAGGAATAAATTGTCTTTTGAAAATTATTGGCTTTTATTTTAGATCAAAAGGCTCAAATCTATGTTAATAGCTAATATAAATGAAAACAAACATCTATTTAGCATGGTATATGCTGTAGTATTAAGGTTAATACAAAGGATTAAAAGTAGAATTTCAATCTCAATTCTTAATTTACGAGTTTCTGGGTGATAGAGTTAGATTTCATAGTAATTTATATAGGCTTACTTCATGGTTTAATTTTAACCATGTATTACTGATCCTAATTCAAATGTCAGAGTCTTCGATTAAGAACCCAGAAAGGATTTAAATTATGGGCTTCTGCTGTTTTTCACTTGCCTGATTTACCAATTGCAGTAAAGCATGAATTATAGCCTTGCTATTCTCTGGAAGACCATGACTAATACTAGAAATAATAATAATTGTTGCCACCCCTAAATCAAGAGAAACAGCATAAAAGCAGTAACTGATTTGGCATGTGGAAGCTAGATTCATTTCTTTTGAAATGAGAGTGAAAAATATGCAATTTGCATATAGTTTAGGGGAAAAATGTAGGACTGGTTCTGTGATAATCAGTCTATTGTTATTCAAGAGGGACTTTGAGAGACCATATAGAGAAGAGAGATCATTTTTAAAACTGGGGAAAATGAAAAAAAGAAAAGAAAAAAAAAAAGGACCTGTGTGTAATTCAGAGGAGGTCAGAATGCAGTTGTTCAATTTATTAGTGTATTTGTATTAGTACATCACTTAAAAAAGAATCAGGATTATTGTTTTAGAATCTCTATTCTCTAAGTATGGCTTCTCAACTATAAAACAATATCTGAAATATTGGGATTAGATATATTAACACATTTAATTGGAATTGTGTTCTACTGTATATAGCATAGAATGAGGATTATTATTGCTAGCTGTGTGAGAATTTTTAATAATTTATATGCAAAAGAGAGTTGAGTCTTAAGAGCATTGGCCTAATGTACTTCTAGCAAGTGTACCTCTTAGGGCTTTCCTGCCATATCCCTCTGTCAAGCCTCAGTGAAACAACCTTTCCCATTTCTCTTCCTAGCCTTTCTCTGCAGCAATGCATTATGGGGTCACTTATCATAAAGGCACCAAAGCTATTAAGTTGGGGGGGAGGGTTCAATTATAATCTAGTTAAAAGTCATTTACAGATACAGAGAATATTAACAAAGTCCAGCCTAAGTAGTTAGATGTCTCTCATTTGACTGTGATTAGAGAAATGCTGAAATCAAGAAATTAACTTATTTAGTTAGCTACAAACAGCAACCTTATTTTTTAAACTAAGTTGATGCTATTATATCTGCTTTTCACACTCATTATCAACAGAAATGCCAAATTCCTTTCCCAGAGTAATGTTTGAGTTTAGTCTCTGAAATTAGATATCATGTTTACCCACTTATTAGCTATATGATCTTGGTCAAATTACTTAGCTTCTCTGTGCCTGTTTTTGCTATAAAATGTGAATAACAATGCTTTCCACTTTGTAAGGTTGTTGTCAGCTTTAAATATGGTAATATACGTAAAACGCTTCACACAGTGTCTGGTATATAGTTAATGCTCAATAAAAGTTAGCTATTATTATTACTCTACCCTGGAATAAATAATGATAAGCAATTAATATCTAACTATGACCAGCATTTTGTCCTCTCAACGAACACTATTGTGACACAATAACCTAACTTAATGAGAGCAGTGCCACCATTTTAACCATTAGGTTGGGAATAGTAGAGTCATAATTTAGTTTACTGATCATGTTTTGGACATTAATCCACTACCAGTCAACTGCATATCTAAACAGATCTACTTTGTGTATTATCTTGTCCTGTCAAAATAAATACAAATAAAAAACCATACAGACTTCATCTGTTATAGAGGTCTGAAAGGGGGATGGTAAATTGAAAACAGGGGAAAATATGAGAAATGGTGTAAAACTGAGCTTTCATACTGAAACGATATGTGAGGCAGTATTAGCTAAGTAATCCTATTGCCAGACTCTCTGGCATTCTACAATGTTTTTGCTTTTAGTCATTCTTTTCTGTGACATTTTGAGTAAAACCATGTTATTTATTGCTTTAGTATTAATCATGATTTTTCCACTAAAATATGTCATTGAACATTCTGCTGCATCTGTAAGTATAATTTTTTTTAATAAGAAAGGAACAAAATCCTTTCTAGGGCCATGTGACTCCAATTTGGTAGGGCAAGTCAATGAAAAAAATAAATGAATTCCTTGTTCAGTAAATTCCACTTTAAAATTTCAGAAACATAGCAATAGTGTTAAGTTAGGGTTACCTATGTAAGCATTCAATTCCATAGCATGTCATTAGAGGGGAAACCAGAAAATATGTTCTCCTCCCAACACTTTGTAACTTGTGTGTTGTAGCTAGAAATAGAGCGAGGGGTTGCTATAGAGAGTGCTTCTTCGGTAATTCCCAGTGGCATGTATTTAGCTCTCTTCTTCCATGGTTAGAGACCTCTGTCCTTTTGCCAGCTGCTGTGTTCAGTTGTCTGGGTTATTTTGGGTGGCAGTGGGTTGATTCCAGGGGGAAATTGTATATCTCTGTGTTTTAAAATGTCCTGTACAAATGCATTATGAAAGATTAGGGTGGGGGAGGGAATTGTGGTCTTTCTGAAATAGTTCATTTTTGAGTTCTGGGGAATCGGTCAGGTTGTAAAATTCAGAAGCCTGCCTGCAGAATGTAGTGAAGAAACCAATCTTTTATTAATTTGAAATACCTGCTCTGAGCATCACAGCAAGTAAGGGGATGCTATGGACACTTTATAGTAAAACATTTAGATCTCCAGATAACCCAGGGGCAAGGGGGAAGAGGGATGAAGAGTGGGATGATAGATGGTGCAATCAGTTGGATTGGTAGCGCATTACCCAAAAAGATGGATTGCTGTGATCCTGAAGGGATCTCTAGTCTTACTGTAAGGGCTCTGCATAAGCACTGTCATGTGGTAAATATTCTCATCAATTACTTGAATGGAAACACAGAAAGCATGCTTGCCAGATTTAAGGGTGCCATAAAGATGAATTCACTAGATTTGAAATCATGATACAAAAAAGAGCCTGGATGATAGGTCCTAGGGGCTAAAATGATGAAATTTAGCAGGGATACAAGGTCTATACAAGGTCTAGGAAAAAGGATGTATTATTGTTTGGCTGAATAGTTATTCATATTTGTAAACTTCCAATTCTGTGATAAGTGATCTAGCCAGATAATTGATTGTAATGTGCAGCTGTTGAATTCTGGAAGTATTTCAATTTGTGGAAGTGGAGGAAGTGGTAAAGAGCAGTACTTCCCAAGACCCTAGCAAGTGCAACCTAGGGAAAGATTATAACCCTATCATCTTGAGTTATCTTTAAATAAAAGTTTAATTTTAAGAAACTGGAATTATATGCTGCTTGCTCAACTGCTCCATGAAGAAAACAAACAAATATTTTATTCATGTCAGAGTAAACTTTGAGGTTTCTTTACTACCTGTGTTACCATGGCCAAGTTACTTAACCCTGTTTAAGCTTCAGTTTCCTCATTTATAAATCTATGCTCATGGAAAACAATACCACTGCAAAGGAACATACAATGAAAAGTAAGTCTCCCAAGCCCCTGGTTCCCAGTTCCTTTCTCCAGACATTTTTTTGTAAATTCCTCCAGAGATAGTCTAGGTATAGATGAAGCATATGTGTGTGTATAAATCTTCTTTCTAAAAATAATACCACATAATGTACACCATTTTCCACTTGTGGTTTGCTTTATCTAGCATAGAGGTTAAAATCACAAATTCTGAAGCTGCATTATCTGAGTTCAAATCCCAGCTTTACTTCTTGACCGTCTGTGTGACTTTGGGCAAGTTACTTAACACTTCTGTGCCTGTAGAGCTGACTTAACCATTAGGCACACCAGGCAGAGTGTCTGGGACTGTTATATACATATACATATACATATGCATATACATATATATAGGGACAAATATTTTTAATTTTAGTAGCTCATGAAAGTGTTTTAACTTTAATTTATTTTAAAATCAGGAGGAAAAAAGAATATAAAAATGGCTATATAATAATGAATCTAGCCCAGATTATATTTGTCTTTATATACAAAAGAAGATGTAAAATATAATTTTTAGTATTTTTTATAGAGGAAGGGTCCCACAAAGGCCAAAGTGACTAGGGCCTACACAGATTATAATGTGGCCTGGTGTGCCTGGGTTTTATCATATGTGTAATGGGCATGATAGTAGTGCTTACTTCATAGGGTTGTTATGAAAAATATCTGGGTTAATATTTGGAAAGTTAATATTAATAGTACTTAGCAATATTAATTTGTATGTGCTTATTAAATAAATAAAATAACAGTTTGGGCCTGGTGGGGTGGCTCACACCTGTAATCCTAGCACTCTGGGAGGCTAAGGCAGGAGGATCGCTTGTGGCCAGGAGTTTGAGACCAGCCTGAGCAAGAGTGAGACCCTGTCTCTACAAAATATAAGAAAAATTATCCAGGTGCAGTGATTTGCACCTGTGGTCCCAGGTACTTAGGAGGCTGAGGCAGGAGGATTGCTTGAGCCCAGCAGTGTGAAGTTGCAGTGAGCTATGATCATGCCACTGTACTGTATCCTGGGCAACAGAGTGAGACCCTGTCTCAAAGAAAAAAAAAAAAAGTTTAAAGAAAAAGCAAACTATGGACATAGCAAAAAAACTCAAGCAGTATCATAAAAAGGATACAATGAAAAGTAAATCTTTTTTTGATCACAAATTTCCAGTCCCTCAGTTTCCTTCTTCTAAAATAGGCTATTTTTCAGGTATCCTCTAGAGACTGCTTGCACAAACATATAGGTCTTTCAATTATTTAACTATCCCCTATTTGATGAACATTCAGTTGTTTCCAACCCTTGCTATTGCAAACAATGCTGCAATAAATACCTTTTTACCTATGCCATTTGCAAATGTGGGAGTATAACATTAGGATGAATTCCCTGATATACAATTGCTGAGGCAGTTATTCTAAATATTGATAGATATTGTTAAATTGATCTCCATGCTGGTCAAGCCAATTTAAACTTAGACTAGAAATGTAAGCAAGTGCTTGTTTTTCCATATTTTCATAAAAAATAATGCTATCAAACTTTTGGATTTTTGACAATTTGATAGGTAAAAATGACATCTCGTTGTATGTAAATATGTTTCTTTCATTATGAGTGAGCTTCAGCAATTTTTACATTCTAAAAGCAATTTCCATTTTTTTTTTTTTTTTACCATGAACTGTCAGTCCCTTTTCTTGGCCTATTTGTCTATTGGTCTTTTTCTTTTTGAGTTGTAGGAGCTCTTTATATATTAAGGAAATTAGTGTTGCCTTTGTGATATGAATTGCCAGTATTTGCCCAGCTTGTCTTTTGACTTTGGTTACAGGGTTTTTTCCACACAGACTGTTTAAGTTTTTATGTGCTCAAAATTTTCAATCTTTTCTTTATGGCTTCTGGATTTTGTGTCCTTTTGAAAGGCCTTCTCCACTTTGGGGTTATTTAAAAAACTCCCATGTTATTTGATATGATTTTTAAAAAATGCTTAAATCTTTCATCTATCCAGAATTATTTTGAGGAAAGGAGTTTTTTTTTCCTGTAGAAAATTTTTATTTTTAATGTAGTCAACTGTATCAAAATTGTCCTTATGGCTTCTGTATTTTGTGTCTTGTTTAAGTGGACCTTCCCTATCTCAAGATCATAAATATATCCAACTAATTTTTTTCTAATACTTTTTAGTTTCATAAAAATTCTTTAATCACATCTGGAACTTATTTTGGTGTAAGGAATGTGATAAGTATCTAGCCTATGTCTAGTCAGTTGTCACTACATCATTTGCTGAGTACGACCTTTTCCCCCACTGATTTGAAATATAGCTTTTATTCCTATACTAAAGTCCCGTATATATTTGGCTCTATTTCTGAATTGAATTTTGTTCTGTTGCTATGTCTATCTGTTTATGCATCAGCATCAAACTGTTGTAAATGCCATAATGGTAAGCAAGTATATATGTGTGTATATGTGTGTGTACATCATATTAATCTATGTGTGTATATATATATATAGAATATATATATGTGTACAGAATATCAGCCTCATCAGTTCAGAGTTCTAATTTTTAATTTTTTCTGATTATACAATTAATATATGTACATTATACAAGATTAATAAATATATAAGTTGAAAAGTCAAAGTGTTCCTTAGCCTCCATTGGTAACAGTTTACAGCTTATTCCTCTAATTTTTCTTCCTTACAGATACCGACAATGAAAATGGGATCATGTTCAACATAGCATTGCATAGCATGCTTTTTTTCATTTAATATATCATGCACATCTTTCCAGGTTGGTACCTATGAATCTCTCTCTGTATCTGTATACACACACACAGAGACACACAGACACACACACTCACATATTGCATTTCATTGTATGTATACACAATGATTTAATTTATTCTCTATTTATAAATGTTTGGATTGCTACCAACTTTTAGCTATTGCAAAAAACTGCAAACAATACTGCAATGAATATCCATGTGCATACATCTTTGTGCTTTTATGGGATTCTGTAGAATAATTTTCTATAAACCAAAAAGCTGTATCAAAAGTTATGAACATTTAAATTTTTAATAAATGCTGCCAAATTTCACAAACAGTTTTAACTGATGGCAGTTCCTACAGAAGGTAGAGCTATGTTGGCAGAGACTACTTTTCCTCCAGATGAATCAAGAGGTTACTTAGAGGTCCGTAGAGTACCCTTTTCTGTCCTGTCTTTTTAAGGGGCCTATTTTGGGTATTTTTTTTATATTCATTTTTAGAAAATGCTGATCTAAAATGATCTTTTAAACTTTGACCATTAGGCTTTTAAAACAATTAGTGAGAAATGCACTACTGATGTTAAAAAAACCTATATATTTCAAATTGCACTGCTTGATGCAAATGTTTTTTTCTTCTCTACTAACAGCTAGCATATGACTCATTTCCATCTCGGCAATAGGATTATGAGTTACGGTTCTCCTTTTCCATTAAAGATAATGAACCCACTCATGGGTACATTTTACAAAACATGTTCTCCATGATATCGCCACATAATACTGAAAAAGTGTAATTATTCCGAGTCTCTGTTATATACAGTATATTTCTGTTCAAAATGTGTTCACTTAGCACAAAGGTTACATCTTGGAACTGTGATTTCTATTTTGAAATTAGCCCTCCATTTACAACATGTATGTTATTGTATATTCATTCATGATCTATGATATGATTTTTATACTTGTGAATATATAATATTTCTATTAAATGTATTAACATATATATACTTGCAGTCCAATGTACAATAAATGATACCTGCCATTGGCATGAGACACAGGCAAGAAGACAGTTCCTGTCTATCACTGAATTTTGTTTTCCTCTTTTCCTGTTACCATGCCAGCAATCTAACAGTTTGGTTGTCACTGTAAACTCCCTGGATTAGCCTTCTACTTCAAATAAACAAAGCCAGCATTATCCAATTACAGCCTAAGAATGGCCTAATCTTCAAGGCCAGCTGCCATAGAATAGCACAGGCATCCCTTTAATCAAAATTATGTCATATCATTTCATTGTTTCACTTTTGCCCATTGCAATAATGGAAATGCTTAGCAAGGATACAAGAAAATATCTATGTTTTGCATCAATTTGTTAATATCTGATTCCAGCATTTTGACATAACAGAGCATAACACTAAATTCAGAGAGGACTTGCTTGAAAATGGCATTTTCAAGTATGTAATTTTTCTTTTTTTTCCAAGCAGAAAGTGCCTTATTCTTTCCCATTCCTATCCTTTTAAATTCATTCTGCTGAATTGTTCTTCCTTTCCCTTGGGTGAAATCTCAGGCAGATTCCACAGCTTCTCATGTCACATTCAGTATAATTTCCAGGTAATAAAACAGTTGAGTCCTGGTCAGTATACCAGCTTTAATCTCTCATCTCATCCATCCCATCGCAGTTCTGGTTAAATCTCTGCAATGGAAAGGTGGGCTTGGTGGTCTTTTCCTCTTTTTTTCCAGTTCTTGAACTCTTTCCTGGTTGTGTCCAGATTCTCTGGGGTTGGGAGGGAAAGGATGGATGGGAAAAATATAGACACTGAAAAAGTCTTCTCTCAATGCTGGCATGTCTGCCTTGGCAGAGGAAGAGAGACTTCCTCAAGGCAGACATGCCAGCACACTGGTTCATGGTGAGTTTCTATGAGTTATTAGAAGCACCCCACAGCTGTGTCTTGTCCATCTGTAGGGCCCCAACCAGGCAATGCCTCCTGCAATTGGCCATTTACAGTTTCCTTCTTAGACTCTGACTTCTAGAGGTCCTTGCTCTTCAGATTCTCCCTGTGGTTGTCACTTCAATCTTCCATAGTTTTCTTTTCTTTTCTTTCTTTTTTTTTTTTTAAACTCTTGTTGCTTAGAGTTTTTCTAATGAAGATTAAAGTTGTATTCAAACTGCCTTGTGTTCTTTTTCATTGCCCTTACTTAAAAAAAAGCTTTATTATTTTTACTGCTTACCATAGTAATGCATGTTTATTATAAAACAAAACAAAATAAAAATAGCAATATATAACAGACAGTGGAAGGAGGTTGCAATCTTATCCTTCAGAGACAATCACTGGTAAGAGTGAGTGTATATACCACTTGGTTGAGTTTATGGTAAAAAAAAAGTGAGTGTATATTTTCTAGGCATTGTAGTATGCTTATCCCAACATATATGTGCTATTTTAATTATTCATTAAAATATATACATATACAAGATTTTTAATGTTTTGCTCTCCTCTCCTTTTCACTTTAGCTTTTATTTATTATTTTATTTTATTTTATTTATTTTTTTTTTTTGAGACAGAGTCTCGCTTTGTTGCCCAGGCTAGAGTGAGTGCCATGGCGTCAGCCTAGCTCACAGCAACCTCAAACTCCTGGGCTCAAAGGATCCTTCTGCCTCAGCCTCCCAGGTAGCTGGGACTACAGGTACGCACTACCATGCCCAGCTATTTTTTCTATATATTTTTAGCTGGACAATTAATTTCTTTCTATTTATAGTAGAGATGGGGTCTCGCTCTTGCTCAGGCTGGTCTCGAACTCCTGAGCTCAAACGATCCACCCACCTCGGCCTCCCAGAGAGCTAGGATTACAGGCTTGAGCCACCACGCCTGGCCTTCACTTTAGCTTTTAAAGTAAGAATTATTTCAAGCAGAGAGACAAGAATAAAAAATAATACAACAAATTCCTGGATACCCACTATTCATTCACCTTTATAAAATCTTAACATTGTGTTTTATTGTTTTAAAAAAACAGACTTTTAAAATAGGAATGAAAATTTACAGAGTCAATTCTCTATATATCCTTCCTCAATCTCATTCTTCTTTCTTTCTGGAGATAACTGTTAACACAGATTTTGTGTTTATTATTTAGCTATCCATAATAAACAATAAGTAGTATTGTGGGCTTTAAGTGTTTTTTTTCCTTATTTACTTATTTTTATTGTTGTCTAATGTGTTTTATTTATTTAACTTTTAAAATTGATATATAACAGTGTACATATTCTGGGAGTACATGTGATATTTTGATACTTGTATACAATATATAATGATCAAATCAGGATAATTAGCATATCCATCACCTCAAACATTTATTTTTTCTTTGTGTTGGGAACATTGCAATTCTATTCTAGCTATTTTGCTTTTATTTTTAGTTGACAAGTAGTAATTGTACATATTTATAGGATATAGCATGATATTTTGATACATGCATACGATGTGTAATGATTGAATCAGGACAATTAGCATATCCATCATCTCAAACATTTATCATTTCTTTGCGCTGGGAAAAAGCCTCTCTTCTAGCTATTTAAAAATATACAATCGATTATTGTTAACTATAGTTGCCTTACAGTACTATAAAACCATAGAAGTATTCCTACCATTCAGGTGTAACTTTGTATCTGTTAACCAAACTCTCCTTATCCTCTCGTCCCCTCTAACCTTCCCATCCTCTAACAATAACAATTCTACTCTCTACTTCTATGAGCTCAACTTTTTTTAGCTTCTACATATGAATGAGATTATGCTGATTTATCTTTCTGTGTCTGACATATTTCCCTTAACATAATGTCCTCCAGGCTCATCCATGTTGCCATGAATGACAGAGTTTCATTCTTTTTAATGGCTGAATAGTATTCCATTGTGTATATGTACCACATTTTCTTTATCCATACATCCATGATGGATACATAGATTGATTCCATATCTTGGTTATTGTGAATACTGCCACAATAAATATGGGGGAGCAGGTATCTTTTTACTATACTAATTTCTTTTCCTTTGGAAAAATACCCAGTAGTGTTAATTGTATTTTTAGTTTTTGAGGAACCTCCATACTGTTTTCCATAATAGCAGTATAAATTTACATTCCAACCAACAGTGTATAAGAGTTTCCTTTTTTTCACATCCTCTCCATCATTTGTTGCTTTTTTTTTTTTTAATAATAGTCATTCTAACTGGGGTGAGATGATATAACATTGTGGTCTTAATTTGCATTTTCCTGATGATTAGTAATGTTGGGCATTTTTCGTATACTTATTTGCCATTAGTATGTCTTCTTTTGAGAAATATTCATTCAGATCATTTGGTGGGCTTTAAGTGTTTCCTGGGGTTTTTAAACTTCATGTAAATCATGTCATTATATACATAACATTCCACAACTTTTTTCCCCACATAGATTAGGTTCTGTTTACTAACTGTTTTCCTTCATTCTCCCTTCTTTTTCCTCCCCAACTTTCTGTTGGATTAATAAAGCTTTCCATATTCCCTTCATTTCTTCTACTGGTTTATAAGCTATTAATATAGTAATTTTATAATTTTAAGGTTTCCCTTAAAATTTTGTGATACTTAAATATAATTTTTCTAATAAATCCAGCAAGTTATTTAGTCATTCTATCTTTCTGCTTGCACTCACAAGGATCTTAGCACACTTTACCCATTTAATATTTCCCCTGTATTGTCAGCGTTATTTCACTGTTTTACCACACATGCTAAGCCTCCCCAATTATCAACATCCCCCACTACAGTGGTACATTTTTTACAATTGATGTCCCTAAATTGACACATCATTATCATCTAAAGTCCATAATTTATATTAGGGTTCACTCCTGGTGCTGTATAGTCTGTGGGTCTTAATAAATATAATGACATATGCCCACCATTATAGTATCACAAAGAATAGCTGCACTACCCTAAAAATCCTCTGTGCTTAGCTGTTTATGCCCCCCACCCCTGGAAATCACTGATCTTTTTGCTGTATCCATAGTTTTTCCTTTTCCAGAATGTTATATCATTGGAAGAATACAGTACACAGCCTTTTCAGATTGGTTTCTTTCACTTAGTAATATGCATGTTTCCTTCATATCTTCTTATGGCTTGATAGCTCATCCCCTTTTAATGCTGAATAATGTTCCATTGTCTGAAACTCACTTACTGAAGGGCATCTTGGTTACTTCCAAGTTGTGGCAGTTATGAATAAAGCTGCTATAAGCATCCACGCACAAGTATTTGTATGGACATAAGTTTTCTACTCCCTTGGGTAAATACCAAGGAACGTGATTGCTGGATCATTTGGTAAGAATATGTTTAGTTTTGTAAGAAACTTCTGTCAAACTGTCTTCTTTTTTTTTTTTTTTCTTTTGAGAAAGAGTCTTGCTCTGTCACCTGGGCTAGAGTGCTGTGGCATCAGCCTAGCTCACAGCAACCTCAAACTCCTTGACTCAAGCGATTTTCCTGCCTCAGCCTCCCGAGAAGCTGGGATTACAGGCGTGTGCCACCACGCCCAGCTAATTTTTTTTTATTTTTAGTAGAGATGGGTTCTTACTCTCACTCAGGCTGGTCTCCAACTCCTGACCTCAAGCAATCCTCCTGACTTGGCCTCGCAGAGTGCTAGGATTACAGGTATAAGCCACCGCACCCATCCAAAACTGTCTTCTAAAGTGGCTGTTGCATTTTGCATCCCACCAGCAATGAATGAGAGTCGTTACTGCTCCATGTCCTCATCAGCATTTGTTTTTGTCAGTGTTTTGGATTTTGGCATTCTAAGACGTGTGCAGTGGTATCTCATTGTTGTTTTAATTTGCAATTCTCGAATGGCATGTGATGTTGAATATATTTTCATATGCTTATTTGCCATCTGTATATCTTGTTTGGTGAGGTGTTGTTCAGATTTTTTGCCCATTTATTAACTGGATTGTTTGTTTTCTTATTGTTGAGTTTTAAGAGTTCTTTGTACATTTTGAATAATAGTCCTTTATCAGATGTGTCTTTAGCAAATATCTTCTCCAGTCTGTGGCTTGTATTCTTATTCACTTAACAGTTTCTTTTGCAGAGTGGAAGTTTTTAATTTTAATGAAGCATACATTGTCAATTATTTCTTTCTTCAGTTGTGTCTTTGGCATTGTATCTAAAAAGTCATTGCCATATCCACAGTCATCCAGATTTTCTCCTATGTTATCTTCCAGGAGTTTTATATTAATAGTTTCTGTATTTAGGTCTATGATCTATTTTGAGTTAATTTTTGTGAAGGGTGTAAGGACTATCTAGATTCTTCTTTTTTATTTTTTTTGCATGTGGATGTCCAGCTGTTCCAGCATTATTTGTTAGAAAGACTATTTTTTCTCCGTGTATTTGCTCCTTTATCAAAGATCATTTGATTATATTTATGTGGGTCTATTTCTAAGCTTTCTCGTTCTGTTCTATTGATCTATTTGTTTATTCTTATGCCAATACTACACTGTCTTGACTACTGTAGCCTATATAATAAGTCTTGAAGTTGAGTAGTGTCAGTCCTTTAACTTTGTTCATCCCCTTCAATATTGTGTTTGAAATTCTGGGTCTTTTGCCTCTCCATATAAACTTTAGAATCATTTTGTCAATATCTACAAAATAACTTGCTGGGGTTTTGATTGGGATGGCTTTGAATCTATAGATCAGGTTGGGAAGAACTGACATCTTGACAACATTAAGTTTTTCTATCCATGGATATGGAATATCTCTTCATTTATTTAGTTCTTATCTTCACATAGATCTTGTGCATATTTTGTTAGATTTATACATATTTCATTTTTTGGGTGTGCTAATGTAAATGATACTGTGTTTTAAATTTCAAATTCTACTTGCTCATTAATAGTAGATAGGAGGCTGGGCATGGTGGCTCATGCCTGCAATCCTAGCACTCTGGGAGGCCGAGGTGGGGGAGGATCACTTGAGCTCAGGAGTTCAAGACCAGCCTAAGCAAGAGTGAGACCCAATCTCTACTGAAAATAGAAAAATTAGCTTGGTGTGGTGGCCCCTGCCTGTAGTCCCAGCTACTCAGAAGGCTGAGACAGGAGGATCACTTGAGCCCAGGAGTTTAAGATTGCACTGAGCTACGATGATGCCACTGCATTCTATCCTGGGCAAAAGAACAAGACTATGTCTCAAAAAAAATAGTATTTAAGAAAGTGATTGATTTTGTATGTTAGCCTGTATTCTGCAACCTTGTTATAATCAATTTTTAGTTCCAGGAGTGTTTTTTTTTGTCAATTCTCTTGGATATTTTATATAGACAATCATGTCGCCTGTGAACAAAGTTTTGTTCCTTTCTTCCACATCTGTATATATTTTATTTCCTTTTCCATGTTCTATTTCATTAGCTAGGACTGTCAGAATAATGTTGAAAAGGAGTGGAGAGTGGAAATATCCTAGCCTTGTTCTTTATCTTAGCAAAATAAATTTACATGGGGCTAACCTTCAAGAAATCTCAGAAAACTGAGAGGAAACAGGCACACTAGGGCTCAATGTTCAGAGATGTATCTTCCCTTGCATTTAAGAAGAAAGTTCAAATAGTTAATAGTATGCATTAATATGGACAGAAAGATCATAGGGCATGCTTTGGTTTTGACTTGCTCTTCAATTCCCCAATAATTTAAATTATTTCCTGATCATTCAAGACTTAGAATTAAACAATACAAATACTCCATTTTTATAACTCTGTGTTTTAAATGGTGTTTGATTATGATCATGTGTTGTTGGATTGAACATAGTCTTACTCCATTTTGAAGTCTAGTGATCAAGAGAAATGTGCTAGCTGATCTTATTTTTAAAAATTCAGATTGAACTTTTTTTCTAACTATATCTAGGTGGTGTTATTAAACTGAATCTCATGCTAATTTACTGTACATTATATAAAATATCTCTGAGACATTTAGATACCATGTATAGTATATATGTTATAGCTCAGGTAAATAATATATTCCAATACCTTTATTAAAAACATTTTGTTTTGGTGAATTATGGGTATTTTTCCTAAATCTAATTATCTTCTTAGTTTTATTAGTTTATCAAATCGGTTTCCTAATTACTATTAAAATAAAAGCTTATAAGCCCAGGAGTTTGTGGCTGCAGTGAGCTATGATTATGCCATTGCACTCCACCCTAGGTGACAGAACAAGATGCTATATCTAAAATAAATAAAATAAAATAAAAGCTTACAATCTTTGGCTATTAAAAAAAACATTTATTGGGTGTTGGGAAGGTGGGAGGGGAGAGGAGGGGATGGGTATATACATATATAATGAGTGTGATGTGCACCACCTGGGGTTTGGACACGCTTGAAGCTCTGACTCGAGGGGGGAGGGGAGGCAAGGGCAATATATGTAACTTTAACAACATTCGTACCTCCATAATATGCTGAAATAAAAAAAAAAGATTGTCTACCACTCTTTCTTTCCAACTCAACATTTTAAATCTTGATCACAGTAGCCATGAGCCATTGATGGTAGGATTCAAATGAGAAGTCAGTTATATATAGGGACAAATGAGTAAAGCTTCTTTCCTTTTATAAGTAAATAAAGCTGGAATTGATTGGCCAAAGATCATTACAAACATTGCTACATCAGTTTTTTATTTTTTCTAGATCTGGAAGTCTAACTACTTAATGCCTCTTTTTCAAGGCTATACCTGTCGATTAAAAATATTATTTATTTATTTAGAGGCAAGGTTTTGGTCTGTTGTCGAGAGTGGAGTGCAGTGGCACAATCATAGCTCACTGCAGCTTCAAACTCATAGGCTCAAACTCCTGCCTCAACTACTCAGTCCTGAGTAGCTGTGACTACAGGTGTACGCCACCACATGTGGCTAATTTTTCTTATGTTTTGTAGAGATAGGGTCTTGCCGTGTTG
The DNA here is from genome assembly GCA_008750895.1 of Mirza zaza. Classification (NCBI taxonomy): domain Eukaryota; kingdom Metazoa; phylum Chordata; class Mammalia; order Primates; family Cheirogaleidae; genus Mirza; species Mirza zaza. Next base: position 4,329 of record VSMD01109560.1, on the reverse strand, counting down.
TCCAGGCTGCTCTGAAACTCCTGGCCTCAAGCAATCCTTCTGCCTTGGTCTCCCAAAGTGCTGGGAACAGGCCTAAGCCATCACACCCTGCCCAAAGAGATTATTTTTTAAATCCTGTAATACAATTGTAAAACAGGAGCCTAATGAAGGGCAATTTGCAAAGTTAGTCACGGACAATCCAGGAAAGAATCATCCTCTATTATTGGCAGTGCCCTAGTAAATACCCTCAAATTTGAATGCTCAAAGCAAAAGAGACACTTTTTAAAAAAATTTCAGCATATTATGCGGGTACAAATGTTAAGGTTGCGTACGTATATTGCCCTTGCCCCCCACCCCCCTTGGGTCAGAGCTTCAAGCGTGTCCATCTCCCAGATGGTGTGCATCACACTTACGTATGTATATACCCATCCCCTCCTTCCCCTCCCACCTGCTGGATACCTGATAAATGTTATTCCTATGTGTCCACTTAGGTGTTGATCAGTGAAACCAATTTGATGGTGAGTACATGTGGTGCTTATTTTTTCATTCTTGGGATACTTCACTTAGTAGAATGGCTTCCAGCTCTATCCAAGAAAATACAAGAGGTGCTATATCACCGTTGTTTCTTATAGTTGAATAGTACTCCATGGTATACATATACCACATTTTATTAATCCACTCGTGTATTGATGGGCACTTGGGTTGTTTCCACATCTTTGCAATGGTGAATTGTGCTGCTATAAACATTCGAGTGCAGATGTCTTTTTTTACAGAATGTCTTTTGTTCTTTTGGGTAGATGCCCAGTAATGGGATTGCTGGATCAAATGGTAGCTCTACTTATATCTCTTTGAGATATCTCCATATTGCTTTCCACAGAGGTTGCACTAGTTTGCAGTCCCACCAGCAGTGTAGGAGTGTTCCTATCTCTCCACATCCATACCAACATTTATTGTTTTGGGATTCTTTGATAAAAAACATTCTCACTGGAGTTAAGTGATATTTCACTGTGGTTTTGATTTGCATCCCCCGATGAATAGAGATGTTGAGCATTTTTTTCATATGTTTGTTGGACATTATTCTGTCTTCTTTTGGAAAGTTTCTATTCATGTCCTTTTGATAGGGTTGTTTGATTTTTTCTTGCTGATTTTCCTGAGTTCTAAATAGATTCCAGTTATCAGCCCTTTATCAGATGTGTACCTTGCGAAAATTTTCTCCCATTCTTTAGGTTGTCTGTTTGCTCTCATGACAGTTTCTTTGGCTGTGCATAAGCTTTTTAATTTGATCAGGTCCCCTGTATTTATTTTTGTTGCTGCTGTGATTGCCTTTGGGGTCTTCTTCATAAATTCTTTGCCTAGGCCAATATCTAGAAGAGTATTTCCAATGTTTTCCTCTAGAATTCTAATAATTTCACACTTTAGGTTTAAGGCTATTACCCAGTGTGAGTTGATTTTTGTGAGAAGTGAAAAGTGTGGGTCCTTGTTTCAGTCTTCTACATGTGGCTATCCAGTTTTCCCAGCACCATTTATTGAATAAGGATTCTTTTCCCCAGTGTATGTTTTTGTCTGCTTTTCTCAAAGATTAGATGACTATATGAGGCTGTTTTTTTTTTTTTTTTTTTGAGACAGAGTCTCACTTTATTGCCCAGGCTAGAGTGAGTGCCGTGGCGTCAGCCTAGCTCACAGCAACCTCAAACTCCTGGGCTCAAGCAATCCTGCTGCCTCAGCCTCCCCGAGTAGCTGGGACTACAGGCATGCGCCACCATGCCCGGCTAATTTTTTCTATATATATTAGTTGGCCAATTAATTTCTTTCTATTTATAGTAGAGATGGGGTCTCACTCTTGCTCAGGCTGGTCTCGAACCTTGAGCTCAAACGATCCGCCCACCTCGGCCTCCCAGAGAGCTAGGATTACAGGCGTGAGCCACCGCGCCCGGCCATGAGGCTGGTTTTATATCTGGGTTCTCTGTTCTGTTCCACTGGTCAATGTCCCTGTTCTTGTGCCAATCCCAAGATGTTTTAATTACTATAGCCTTCTAGTGTAGTTTGAAGTCTGGTAAATTGATACCTCCCATTTTGTTTTTATTGCCTAGGGTTGCTTTTGCTATACGGGATCTTCTCTGGTTCCATAAGAAGTGTAAAATTATTTTTTCTATATCTGTGAAAAATGATGTTGGTATTTTAATAGGGATTGCATTGACTCTGTGGATCACTTTGGGTAGTATAGACATTTTAACAATGTTGATTCTGCCAACCCATGAGCATGGTATGGTCTTCCACCTGTTTACATCCTCTGCTATTTCCTTCCTCAGAGTTTCATAGTTCTCCCTGTAGGGGTCTTTTTCCTCCTTAGTTAAATATATTCCTAGGTACTTTATTTTCTTGTTGGTATTGTGAAGGTATTGAGTCTTTGATTTGGTTCTCAGTTTGACTGTTATTTGAGTGCATGAATACCTCTGATTTGTGTGTATTGATTTTGTATCCTGAGACTTTACTGAATTCATTTATCAATTCCAGGAGTCTTTTGGTTGAATCCTTGGGGTTTTCTAGATATAATATCATATCATCAGCAAAAAGTGAGAGTTTGATCTCTTCTGCCCCCATTTGGACGTCTTTAATTCCACTCTCTTGTCTGATTGCTATAGCAAGCACTTCCAGCACTTTGTGGAATAAAAGTGGGAGATGGTGGGCAACCTTGCCTTGTTCCCGTTCTAAGAGGGAATGCTTTCAATTTTTCCCCATTCAGTATGATATTGGCTGTGGGTTTGTCATATATGGCTTGTATCATTTTTAGGTAAGCCCCATCTATGCCTATTTTGTTAAGCATTCTTATCATAAAAGGGTGTTGAATTTTGTCAAATGCTTTTTCTGCGTCTATTGAGAGGATCATATGGTCTTTGTTTTTGCTTCTGTTTATGTGGTGCAAAAGAGACACTTTAGATATTTATGTTGAAGTGGCAAAGGACCTCTCTTTATAAATTTCAGCCATCCAAAGAGTGATATGCAGTGATATCAATTTCATTTACTGGTTATGTAATGTTCTGAATTTGTTCCAAATATGGCCATCTGTCCTCCAATGCTGGCTCAAGGTTCCCCATTTAGATTTCATGGTCTGTTTGACAAGGGATTAAGCTTGAAGAAATGAAGCAGGTGTGGTTGACTGGGCTAGGCTGATTACCTCATTCCTGAATTAGGTTTCTAATAGGTTTTCTTGCTTCCAGTCTTCCTTTTTAGTCAATCTTCACTACTACTTTTTTTTTTTTTTTTTTGAGACAGGGTCTCACTTTGTTGCCCAGGCTAGAGTGAGTGCCGTGGCATCAGCCTAGCTCACAGCAACCTCACACTCCTGGGCTCAAGCAATCCTACTGCCTCAGCCTCCCGAGTAGCTGGGACTACAGGCATGTGCCACCATGCCCGGCTAATTTTTTTTTTTCTATATATATTAGTTGGCCAATTAATTTCTTTCTGTTTATAGTAGAGATGGGGTCTCGCTCTTGCTCAGGCTGGTCTCGAACTCCTTAGCTCAAACGATCCGCCCACCTCGGCCTCCCAGATCTTCACTACTACTTTTACTGCTTTACCGGATTCTAAAACATGGCTTTTGTTTTCATCACCTTGCTTTCCTGCTTAGAAACTTCATAGACTCCCCACTTCCTATAGGTTTAAGTCCATGGTTGTCAATCTGATACTCAAGGCCCTTCATAATCTTGCCTAACCAACCATTTCCCCAACTTGTTCTTGAGTCTCAACCATTGGACCAGGGCAGATAGGTCATAACATTGCTGGGACCAGAAGCAGAGTTTTAAGTGGAAAGAGCCAAAACTGTGACCTGGGATTCAACTATCTGTATGCAGTTCCAGGACATATGTGTAGAAAGACTGTTTGGAGTCTGTTTGTGGAAGACTTATGAGAGATAGAAGAGGCGGGTGGAAGATGTATATCAGGTTGAGAAGTTCAGGACTTAGTCTTTTTTTTTTTTATTTCAGCATATTATGGGGGTACAAATTTTAAGGTTTCAATAAAGGCCCTTCCCCCCCTCCCCCAAGTCTGAGTTTCCAGCATGACCATCCCCCAGATGGTGCACATCTCACTCATTATGTATGTATATACCCGCCCTCCTCCCCCCTCCCCCCTGCCCAATACCCTATTACTGTAGTACCTATGTGTCCACTTAGGTGCTGCTCAGTTAATACCAGTTTGCTGCTGAATATATGTGGTGCCTGTTTTTCCATTCTTGGGATACTTCACTTAGTAGTATGGGTTCCAGCTCTAACCAGGAAAATATAAGATGTGCTATATCACCGTTGTTTCTTAGAGCTGAATAGTACTCCATGGTATACATATACCACATTT
>VSMD01109558.1:0-25188 GCA_008750895.1 Mirza zaza | reverse complement strand
CTTCTGGTCCCCAGCCCTAGTCCAGGGAGACGCTGCCCACGCCCCATCTTCGACCTGGAATTCCACCTTCTGGAGCCCTTCCCCAGCTCACCACTCCAACCTCTACCTCCCTCCCCAAGTCCAAGTCCCCGCGTGCACCCGGAGCGCTCTCCGCGGTCTCCCCGCCCTCCATGCAAGGCCCGGAGATGCTTGTTCCAGGAATGAACTGGAACTCCCACACTCCCTTGGCACCCTGCTTGGGTCCAGGCGAGCCCTGTGTACCCCTGCACAACCTGCAAGGATCTCCACGCTTAGACAACAAACAGATGCTTTTTTGATGCAGGCTGCATTGCAGAATTTTAGATGAATGGCAGACTAGAATGTTGGAAAGATTACCTTAGCAAAAAAACATAGTGTTTGAAAAACAATCTGCTTGCAGACTTTGAGATTGCTGCCTACGGCCCTTTTTTTCCACAAACATCACCCTTAGGCAGCTCCATTCCCCCTAGTTTTGCTTTAAACTTCAGCTACAGCACTTTTCTCTAAAAATGTACCCTTTCCCCAGCATCCTACAGCTGCATCCCTTTTCTCCCAAATTAATTACTAAATTTATTTTGTTTAATGGACTTTGGCCCTTACTAGTTTATGACCATTTCTCACCATGGACCTTTTTATTATGGTGGCCCTAGTGCATTCGGGGGATCTAGGGATTAGTTGTACATGTACAAAAAGTCTGTTGCTTACAAAACAAGCACAGAACTCGGAAAAATGATCATGTGCCCTCCTTTTTTCAATGATAATGTTAGCAAACAATTTATATTGTTGGGTTTATGGGGTTTCTTCACCACTTTTTAGAAATAGCTCTTTTCCATTCATTTCTTGAATATTTTTAATATAATTCTCTTGTCCTGGAAAAGCTTATAATTCTATAATTCTGTGTTTTTGTAGTTCTAAGATCTGAATATATTTTGTACATTGTTACTGTCATTAGAAATAATTTGTTTCTTATGTTGATATTGTATTCAAGAAAATTACTGAATTTCTTTCATGGTTTACCTATAGATTCTCTTGGTTGGTTGACAAAGACAATAATAACTCCAAATAATGGGAATATTGTATCTTTTGACAAGCCTCGTACATCTTATTTTCCCCTTAATCCTGGGTTTTGGATAATACCTCAAGTCCAGGTTGAATGGTATAGTTGATAGGAGCATTCTTACAGGGGCATTCCTGTCTTATGCCTTGTTTTAATGCTTCTAAATTTACCATAAAGTGTGATCTTTAGTGTACATGATTGGTTATCTACCAATCATGTAACTCACTGAAGCAGTTAATTTTCAGTCTTTCTGATCAGGAAAAAGTGTTGGGTTTTTGTTTTGTTTGAGGCTAAGTGACTACAAAAACTTTATCAAATTGTTTTAAATGTTGGCATTTCATTGTTTGCATGTATACATAAAATAGCTACATGAAACCTTTGGGGTACATACAGAAACCTGACAAGAGAGCAAATGATATCAGGCTTGGGATTTAAAAAATTGGATGCCTTCTGGAGGACTTGAGAAGGGTGGAAGGAGAAAGACAGTAACTGCAGGGTCCATTAAGGTTTTAAATGTTAAATTTTAAGAAATATTGTTCTGTATATATAAGGTGACTTTATAGTTTCTTTTTTAATCAGTTCATGTGGTTTGTGTTAATAGAACTTCTAACTACTAAGTACCTTTGTATTTCTGCCATTCCATATTATTTTATACAATTCTAATTCCATCTTTAGTTTTTTGTTTTGTTTTGTGCTTTTGGTTTTTGTTTGGTTTTTGTTTGGTTTTTTTTCCCAAATAACCATGTATACCACTCCTAATTTTAAAATTTGCTTATTTTGCCAGGTTTGCCTCATATTTTTACAAGGAAATAAATTATTACTGATAAAGCTAAAATCATTGAGATGCTAGGTTTTTTTCCTGTTTAACATTAATAATTTAGATTTATTTTCTTTTTTTGTCCCCCACCATCCCCCAGCTATTTCGATTTATTAATACCAACATGATTTACCAGTTTCTTTGCTCATCTTCTATTTTTGCATTCTACTCCTTCATTCTGTCCTCATTTGTCTTCTTACCAAGGTATACATTTTAAGAATTCCTTCAGCTATGGCCTGTGTGGCAAATCTTCATTTTGTTTGGCTGCAAATATTTAAATCATACCTTCAAACTTACAGTATTTTAGCTGGGTCTGGAATTCTGAAATCCTATACTCTCTCACCACTTTAAAGATATTAGTACATTATTTTCCCTGCCATTTATTGCTGCAGGTGAGATCTCTGTCATTTGTATTATCATCCCATTTTTCAGGATTAGGCTGCTTCCATTAATATTTTTCTTTACTTTTATGTACCGTAGTTTCAACCTGATGTATTTAAGTGGTAGATTTTTGCCAACTGCAACTCAGTGAGCTTTCTAAATCTGGAAAATAGATTCTTTCTTAGAATCTCAAAAAAAAAAAAAATGAGATGGAAAAAGTCTTTGGAAGTGAGAAAAAAAAAAGAATCTAAAAAAAAAAAAAAAAAGAGTTACTATTTCTTGGACCTTTGAACCATTCTCCAATCTCTGGAACTCCTAACAGGGAAATGGTAGTGCTACTTAATGCCCTCCCTCATGTCTCTTAATATCTGTATTACATTTTCATACCCTTTATCATAACATACTTTCTCTCTTCCAATTAACTGATTTTATCATTGTTTTCAGAATTTTATGTTTCTTATAAAACTGTTCATTTCAAAGGCTGCATTTTCCATTTTGAAGACTTCTACTTACTTGATTTTGTATCTACTTGCTCTTATTTCACAACTTTTGGTCAATGTCACATAAACTTCTTGTTTCACAGATGTCTCCTTTGTCACTAGAAGCATTTAAACATTCTTATTTTAAATTCTATATTAATTAGATCAATAATTACATTTCCCCAGGCATAAAATCTCCAATTATTTGGTAGCATTTAACAGCACTGATTTCCTCCTGGGGAGGAAAAATTGATTTATAGATGCATTTTGAATGAAAATTCATTTTCTTCCCCATATTTGAATTTTGCATTTGCCTCTTCTTAATTCTCTAAGATCTAAAACTTAAAGCCAAACATTATGGAGCTCATACAATTTGCAATTCAAAAATCACAGTTCTCATCCTTAAGTAATCATACATGGCCCAATTTCCAATTTCATAGCAGTAGTGATGCTGGACTGGACTGTCCATATCCCTATCAGGACTGCTGGGAGTATTAGCTGCTGACTCAGTACTCTCCAGGAACCACCCTCAGCATCTGTGGTAGTTCACTCCAAGTACTGTTCAAACGGGTATACAAGCCCATCCCACTTGCTTCAAGTCAAGACAACTCTGAAGAAGTCCAATTCTAGGACTTCCAGTAAGTTAACTGGGGCCTTTGTTGCAACTGCATCCCAGTTCAACTCCTCCATGAGTCCAGTCATATTTTCTGTGTTTCCCCCAAGTTCCTCCATGCAAATCTTCATCTCAGAGTCTTCCCAAACCAATTTAAGATAGCTGGTGCCAGGAGTTGTCATAGGAAGTAGCCACTAAAATGGATTTCAGAGCTGAACCATGGAGCATGAATAGCTGATGGCATGTTACAGCAAAGCAGATAAGATCTTAATCAATGTTGAACTAATTGGGACACTGGTAGAAGGAAATGCACTGCCATTGGCAATATCCCAGGCATTTGAGCAATTTGGGGCACAGAGTAATTGTAAGAAGTAATATTTATAAATAATGTGGAACTGAATTGAATGGCTATTTCTGGGATAATCAATGTATTTGAGAAAGAGAATAAAAGGCTAAGAGTGATTAACTACAAATAAAACCTAAATATGAGATCCAGACAGTCTCCTTGGCATTATACAAATAGCCTTTCATGTATTAGAGCTAAAGAGGAACAAAAAACAACTGAGGATCTGGCCCAGGATTTACTGTAGGGATAGTGGAATACCATAAAAGGTTGAATTCTCAAACTAGACAAGTCTACAAAGGTGAGGTCAAGGCCTGATTAGGCCCTGAGATGTTGGATGAAGACAACTTGGTAGATACTTGAATATCTTGAGTCACTAAAACCCTCTCAATCCTCTGGGCCTACAGAGGTGGCCCTCTCCTCTCTATTAAATGTTGGCATTCCTCTCTTATGTAAGATAATGCAGAAACCTCTGCCTAGCAAGCTGAAATGCACCCACCTGAGGATCTACTCTCACCTCCTCTCTTCACCACAAGGCCAGTAACTGAAGGTAAGCACAACATAACCCTGCCAGGGAAATACTGGGCCTGTAAATAATGAAGGGGACTGTATATACCCTGAAAGAGCTGCAGGATTCACCCAACATATACCAGCAGTAGTCAGGTATAGTGCCAAATATCAACCTGGAGAAAGTTTATCAATTTAGAAGCACTCTCCCATGATGCAGGATTTAACACCCTGGCAAGGACCCTGTAAGACAAGGCTAACATTCTGGCAGGTGACTCTTGGAAACTTGGAGTAAAGGATGCCCCACACTAAGTAGGAATGCCAAAACTGCCAGGGTAGACATAAGAAGAAGGGATCAAAGGTTCAGAGAAGTTGTGGTACAGCTGATATACTACCTATGGCATAAAGTACTTAGCTACTATGATGTGTGGGAGAACCTAGAGGGACATTGTGTAACAAAGCAATAACGAATGCACTAGAGAGACATTAGTATCATTGAGAAGCTCAGTAGGCCAGGGTGAGGCCAGGAGATGCCATTAGAGAGCTGGACTCCTTGTAGCCATGGGGATAGTAAGATCTGAGACACTAAAAATACAAGAGAACAATGGCCAGACCATACATGATAGTATTAATACAACTCTGATCCACAACCTCTGCCGCAAACATCCCAAAAAACAAACATAATGTCTGCAGTAACTGGTCCCCAAATGGTCAAGACTTGGTCAATAACTCCAAGGTTTTCTAATTTTCACCTCTATTTCCAACTCAGGACCCACCAGAAAAAGCCAAATATGCTATGCCTAAAACACAAGATGCACAAAACTAACCAGTCAAATAGGATGCCCCACTTCTACTTAGCCTACTTTCAGCTTCTCTGAGCCAACAACTTCTAATCAGACATACCTGAAGCCCTCCCTTTTTTCACTGTAAACTTTTCCTACTCCCCTACCTGCCTATAAGTCTCTGTCAATTACAAATGATGGGGCTGACTCCCTTGCAAGCTCTAAATAAACAGCTTCTGCTTGTTCTCATTTGAGTGAACTTCGTTTATTTGCAGTTTTCTTGGAGGCCCCAATGAGATATGGTCCAGATAACCCAGGTCTGAACTCTCCCTATGTTGAGATCCTTGTCTATTTATTCTCAGTTTGGTACCCAAGTTTTGCTATCAGTTCTATTTCTTTGGCAGCCTTGGTGGAATCAAGCCATTTCTTTTCATCCTCTTTTGCTCACTTTTGTGTTTCCATTTTGTGTCATGCTATCCAAAAGTGTCCCTCATCAAAAGAAAGAAAATCACACGGCAGAACACAGCCATAGGCCCTATAAGCCTGTTGTTCAGGCCATCCTTGCAGTTTGCTGGGTTTGAAGTTCTCACCAGCCTGGCATCCATTTGGAAAAACTTTGCTGTGGGTCACCTATTAAAACTGGATGAGGTTCTCCTGTTTTGATTTTTAATTTTTTCTTTTTTATTTCTTCTTCTATTTTTTTTCTACTCAGCATCATAGGAAAGAACTATTTTGATTTTTTGTCCTTAGAGTTTGGCTTTGACCCAGAAAGAGTTCTCTTTCTGGTTTTCCACCTGCCATGGGGTGCAGACTGTCAGGTCTACATTCAGAGGCCTCAACCACTATGCATCACATTTTACTGACCATTGCCAGCTTTTACGGGGTCATCTAAATATAAATCCTCTCCTCTTCCAGGAAAAATGCCTGCTTCTTACATGTATTCTCATTGCAATCCTTACTCTTGTGCCTGACTCTCTAAATAGCATAATTTCAGCATGGATGATTTGGGCCTTTAGTGCCCACTGTGGAGAATATTTAACTTAAACAAAATTATCCATTTGTGAGGTACTTAAGGAAAAAAAAAAAAAAAGAATAAGATTTCTCTGGTCTGATTGGCAGCATTTTTAAATTGGATCCTTGTCCTCCAGTTCCCTCCTGTATCTAGATCTCCATCTGCCCTTTATCCTTCCAATCTATCTCCCTCCTTACCTCCATCAACTCCTCCCACCAGCTGCCCTTGTTCAGAACCCCTACTTTTTCCCAACAACTTTCCCAAAAACCCAAAATGCCATTTGCCTCCATGAGATCCATCCCTCCAGGAGCCATGTATTCAGGCACTATAGAATTGAAACCTTAGACCTGAGCTGAATTAAGAGCTATAAGTTTACTTAAATCAAGACAAGAACAGCAAATATTCATAGAAGAATTTAGAATTCTTTGGGGTACATCCAACACAGAATTACCTGACTTAAATCAAGTCATACACATATTGGTCAGAACTACATATGCTAAATCCTGGATGGCAAAAGCTGATTGCACTGGTCTGGAAAGGTCCCTAGAGGATCTCTCTTTCCATAGTAAACCTTTGAAAAGCCTGAAAAGTAAGGCAAAGTCTCCAAAAAGCAATATCCAAAATATTTCCTATGAAAGCGTTGCTATTTCTTTCTTTCTTTTTTTTTTTTTTTTTTTTTTTAAGAGACAAGGTCTCTGTTACCCAGGCTGGAGTACAGTAGCATGATCATGGCTCACTGCTGCCTCAAACTCCTGAGCTCAAGCAATCTTTTCATCTATATCCTCCCAAGTAAGTGGGATTATAGATGCAAGCCACCGGGCCGGGCACTACCTCTATATTAAATGCTGCTACCTTTGTGCAGCTGCTTCCTTGGAGAAACTGCGCTACACAGGTGGTATCTCAAATGACACACAGATTCTCCCTATCTCCCAGCCTTTAACACTTGGGCCCTTACCTGAAAATATTCCTTTCTGTTCTGTGATAACACACCTGCAAATTTAACAGGGAGAGACTTAGTTTGCACATGGGACTGAAATATTAATTTGCACACCACAGACTATTTATTGAGCTTTCAGAAGACTCCTCTATTCATAATTGTGTCTGTTCTGGATATACTTTTGAATTCTCTATTATATTTGATGCATAACTCAGATAAAAATGTTGACACTATGCCTGACTTCCTATGGGCTAGAATTCCATTGATATAGAAAAAAACAATTGGGGCAGAAATCTATTAAAGTTCAGGGAGATCCTACCAAATCATCACCCAAACTTTTTCATTAAGAAGCCAAGGGGTTCAAACCTATGGTTGAAGGCCTTATATACAAAAGTCTTCTCACACCCTACACTAGCCCTTGTAACACTTCCATCGTGCTAGTAAAGAAACAAAGCAGACAAGAATATTGATCCATCCAAGACCTCAAGGCCATCAACAAAATCCTTATACATCACTTCCTGATAGAACCTGATTCAAATACCACCATGTCATCAATTTCCACCTGAAGCCATTTGCTTCACTGTGATGGATCTTTGCTCTGCCTTTTTCAGTATTCCTTTCTGATCAGGATAGTCAACACCTTTTTGCCTTCAGCTAGAAAGGACGATAATGTACCTGAACAGTCATACCTCAGGAGTTCACTGGGGCCTCCTCCAATTTTCCCGGGTCCTCAATCTGGACTTAAAAGATCTAAAATTCTCCCTGTGATCAATTCTGACACAGTATGTAAATAATCTCCTACTTTGTTCAGATAACCAAGAGGCCTATAAAAGGGATTCCACTTATGTGCCCCCAGCCTTAGCAGAAAAGAGACACAAAGTTTCAAAAGATATGTTACAATGTTTGCCAAATCACAGTCTATTATTTAGAGCATGACCTGTCTGGTGGGGGAGGAGCATTCTCTCCTGATAGGCTAAAGACTACAATATACTAGACCCCTCACAAAAGACAATTCATGGTATTTTGGGGTTTAACTGGATAGTACAGATAATGGGTGCTGAATTTTTCTCAGATTGAAATGTCTCTGTGGGAATTGACTAAGTCCTCACTAAGAAACGCTCTCCTCAGGAAACCAAATATAAACAGGCTTTCTGTAAACTGAAAAAGGCTGTTCAACAGCCTCTTTCTCTAGCATCCCTAACTACAAAGAGCTCCTTTGTCTATTTGTGCATAAGCAAGCTGGACAAGCCCTTGGGTTTTAACTTAACTTGATGGGAATCACCAAAAACTCATTGCAGGCCGGGTGCGGTGGCTCACGCCTATAATCCTACCACTCTGGAAGGCCAAGGCGGGCGGATTGCTCGAGGTAAGGAGTTTGAAACCAGCCTGAGCAAGAGCGAGACCCCATCTCTACTATAAATAGAAAGAAATTAATTGGCCTACTAATATATATAGAAAAAATTAGCCGGGCATGGTGGAGCATGCCTGTAGTCCAGCTACTCGGGAGGCTGAGGCAGGAGGATCACTTGAGCCCAGGAGTTGGAGGTTGCTGTGAGCTAGGCTGATGCCACGGCACTCTAGCCTGGGCAACAAAGTGAGACCCTGTCTCAAAAACAAAACAAACAAAAAAAAAAAACAATAGATGGTGGGACAGCTGCAATAAAAAAGGAACACGTATACACTGTTGGTGGGCATGTAAATTAGTACAACCTCTGTGGAGATCAGTATAATGATTCCTTAAGGAACTAAAAGTAGATCTACCATTCAATCCTGCAATCCCACTACTGGGTATCTACACAAAGGAAAACAAGTCATTATATCAAAAAGATACCTGTACTTCTATGTTTATCACAGCACAATTCACAGTTGCAAAGATACAGAATCAACCTAAGTGCCCTTCACCTGATGAGTAGATAAAGAAAATGTGCTACATATATACCATGGAATACTACTCAGCCATAAAAAAAGAATGAAATAATGTCTTTTGCAGCAACTTATATGGAACTGCAGGCCATTATCCTAAGTAACTCAAGAATGAAACAGTGCACATTCTCACTTATAAGTGGGAGCTAAGCTATGGGTATGCACGGTCATACAGAGTGTCATAATGGACACTGGAGACTCAGAAGAGGGGAGGGATGAAAAATTACCCACTGGGTAAAATGTAAACTATTCAGGTGACAGGCACACTAAAAACCCAGACATCACCACTATACAATTCATCCATGTAACAGAAAAGCCACATTTATACCCACCTAAATCTGAGGAAGAAAAAAAGTTGGCTTTTCCCCCTGAATGAAACTGGAAGTGTTTGAGCGTTGTGGCATGGTCTACTTGTGGTTCAACAGCACCACCCTAGCTATTGTGTGGAGACTATCCTGAAGAGACAAAGGATAGGTACAAGGAGACCACTTAGGAAGCTTCTGCAGTAATTTATTCAAGCAGCAAAAGTGATAGCAGTATGGTAGCAAGAGGGATGGTAATAAGTGGTATGATCTAGGATATCTTGATGGAATGACTATGGAGTGTAAAAGGAAGACACTCAAGGATAATTCCAAGGTTTTGGTTTAAGCAACAAGAATAATGGAGTTACCAATTACTGTAATGGGCAACACTGAGAGAACTGGATTTGGGGAAACATGAAGAGCTCAAATTTGGACCTTAGGTTCAAACTGCCTATTATTAGGTTAAATATTAATATATAAAATGAGAAATATTCAACCATTCTGACCAAGAAAAATGAAAGTTGTATATGGTTCAACTGAATAGATATTTAAGAGAAAATGTGGACAATGAAGTTGGATGTCCATGGGACAAGTACAGGAGGGTGACACAAATTTGAGAGTCACTGACATGCAATGGCACATAAAGTAAGAGAGTAAAAGTTGATAGGGGAAAAAAAGGCCAAGAACTGAGTCCTGGATATTCCAACCTTCAAAATGAGGAGGAAGCAGCTAAGAAAATAAGAAGAAACCAGAGACAGACCAGGAGAGTGCGAGATCTTGGATGCCATAAAGGAAAATGTTTAAAGGAGAGAGTGGTTGACTGTGTCAAATGTTGCTCAGAACTCAAGATGAGGACTGAGAATTAACCATCAGATGAGGACTTATGGATGACTGCCATTGACAGAAGTCTGATTAGAATGGACTCAAGAGAGCAAGGGAGGGAGAGAGATTAGGGAATGGAAGTATAGTTAACTAATTCAAGAGTTTGGGCATAAAAGGAAGGAGAACGATGGAACAGAAACTGGAGGGTTTATGTCAAGTCAAGAGAGCTTTTGTTCGTTTTAAGATGGAGAAGCTTACCTCTCAATTATAAATTGAAGATATTGATTCAGTAGTTAAAATTTGATGAGTTAGCTAAAATTTGATAATGTGGGTAGAGATGGGAGAACTGCTAAAGTGATGTTCTTGAGGAGGCAAGATGAGATGAGATCATTTGCACAAGTGGAGGGAGTAGACTTTGGTAAAAGCATGGACAATTCATCTATCAGAACAAGAAAGAAGGCAAAATATACAGTCCCTATTCAGCCTGCTAGGCAGCTATGAATATGGGAATTTTGGAAAATATCTTCGGACTGCTTCTGTTGTCTCAGTGAAAAAGAAGCAAGGTGATCATCTATGAATGAAAATGAGAGATGAGGTATTAGAGGTTTGAAAAGAAAGCAAAAAAGCATGCAACATCTGGAAGAGTGCAACATCTGTCATCTGGAAGAGTGACAGACAAAATGGACTAGAGCATCACAGCAAGATCACTTGGCAATAATTAGGAGCTCATTTGAGGCTGGTGATCATGAATAAAAAGGAAGACCAGTCGATGGGGTTGAGTGTTTTTCTCCAGACACATTCAGCTGCACAAGTACAGGCACAGAGTAGGCAAATAGATTTAACCAGCAAAGCAGTAGAGAGGAAAAGGAGCTAAAGATATAAATATGGCAATGATCATCAAGACTGTGCACGGAATTTGTTTCTGGTAAGGAGAGAAGTAAGGGCCTGATGGTATCAGTTTCAATGAAAAGCTGGTAGGATAAGTGGATTTTTCCACAGAGACTGAAGAACTGATAGAGTTTGGATATTTAAAAAGCTGAGCTAGAAAGTTAGGAGGTGGTACTCTGAGAATAAAATGTTTGAAATTGTGATTATGGAACAAGGTGGGTTACAAGGTGGGGTAATGACAAAGTCAAGAGTATGAGTCAATGAAGTAAGAAGGGAGGACAAATTGTTGGAGGAAAAGTGAACTAAGAGGCCAGGATTTCAGGGTTGGGGGGAACTAAAAGAATATTGAAATAACCACAAATTATACCAAAAGTAGAACAGGTGAGAAGAATAGTGACTCAGATGCTAACATCTTCAAAGACAGTGAGAAAGTGATAGAGACATTTGCTACACATACATCTGATAAATAACTGGTACACAGTATCGTGAAACCCCAAATTTTTTTAGTCCCTGCACTGCATCTATGTGAAACTCATTTTTTTAAGTTAAAAAATAAAAGATAGGAACATTTCAAAGAAGATATAACGGCAAATAAGCATATGAAAAAATGATTCATCTCATTGATAATCAGAAATGCAAAATGAAAATATAATGAGAGCTTTTCACAAAATGACTCCAAAGTCAAAAGTAGGAAGCTCCTACCCCTTCCAAAGCAGAAGCAAAAGCAAAAGTTTTGAAAGCCAAGAAGGCAGTGCTGAAAGGCATCCACAGCCACCAAAAAAAGAAGGAGGAGGAGGAAGAAGAAGAGGAAGAAGAAGGAGGAGAAGAAGGATGAAGAGGAGAAGGAGGAGGAAGAAAAGGAGGAGGAAGAGGAGGAGGAAGAACAGAAGGAGGAGGAGGAAGAGGAGGAGGAGAAGAAACTGCACATCACCCACCTTTTGACTGCCCAAGACATTGCGGCTCTGGAGGCAGACCAAATATCCTGGGAAGAGCGCCCCTAGGAGAAACAAGCTTGACCACTATGCCATCATCAAGTTCACCCCACCACTGAGTCTGCCATGAAGAAGATAGAAGACAACAACAAACTTGTGTTTACTGTGAAGGTCAAAGCTAACAAGCACCAGATCAAACATGCTGTGGAGAAGCTCTGTGATATTAATGTGGCCAAAGTCAACACCCTGATTAGTTCTGATGAAGCAAAGAACTCATATGTTGCACTGGCTCCTGATTACCATGCTTTGGATGTTATAATACCAACAAAATTGGTATCGACTAAACTGAGTCCAGCTGGCTAAATTCTAAATATATATCTTTCCACCAAAGAGAGAGAGAGAGAACATGATGAGCTAGCATTTTACTACACCTAATTAGAAAAGACTCAAGAATCTAACAATAAGAAATATTTGCAAGGATGTAGTCAAATGGAAACATACTCTGCTCACAGAAATGTAAACTGGGGAAGCCATTTGGGGGAAAAAAGGTGGGGTAGGCATTACCTGTTAATTTGAAAAGCACGCAGAGGGCCAATTAGCGATTTACTCCTAAGCATATATTTCCTTATAAGCGTATAAGGAAAGAGGCCTTGATTTAAAGCCAGAAATGTCTGCATTTGGTTGCCACATCCAACATAAACTAGCCATCTCATTCTGAAAATTTTCCTTTACTCTGAATCTCAGCTGTCATGAGGATTAAAAACATCATTTTTTAAAACGCTCAAGAATGGCGGACATATAACTCAATAAAAACTTTAATCGTGGGCTGGGTGTGGTGGCTCACGCCTGTAATCCTAGCACTCTGGGAGGCCAAGGTGGACGGATCGTTTCAGTTCAGGTGTTCAGGACCAGCCTGAGCAAGAGTGAGACCCCGTCTCTACTAAAAAAATAGAAATTAGCTGGACAACTAAAAATATACATATATATATAAATTAGCCGGGCATGTTGGCGCATACATATAGTCCCAGCTACTCAGAGGGCTGAGGCAGGAGGATTGCTCGAGCCCAGAAGTTTGAGGTTGCTGTGAGCTAGGCTGACGCCATGTCACTCTAGCCCGGGCAACAGAATGAGAGACTGTCTCAAAAAAGAAAGAAAGAAAAGAGAAAAAAAATTTTTTTAATTTAATTGTGGCCGGTGCGGTAGCTCACGCCTGTAATCCCAGCACTTTGGTAGGCCAAGGCAGGAGGACTGCTTGAAGGAAGGAGTCCGAGACCAGCCTGAGCAATAGTGAGAATCCATCTCTATAAAAAATAGAAAATTTAGCTGGAGGTGGTGGCTCTCACCTGTATTCCCAGCTACTCGGGAGGCTGAAGCAGGAGGATTGTTTGAGCCCAGGAGTTTGAGGTTCCTCTAAGCTATGATGACGCCACTGCACTGCAGTCTAGCCCGGGCAACAGACTGAGACCTTGCCTCCATAAAAATAAAAAAATAATTAATTCTATTAATAGTTTTTAAACTTTTGTTGATATAATTAATAACATTATAACAGCCTTACCATCCAGGAAGAAACCGCCAGAAATGTTTCACTTAATATCAGAAAAGCATTTCCCCCTCCCCCCAAAAATCTGTATTTTCCATTTACCCCTGAAATGAAATATTTGCCAAGCATTAAAGGAATTGCATGTAGCATTTGTGTGGGTCAGATTGGGGGAAGGGATCTTTTCGAGCGGTCTTTTCTCTAGAATCCTCATCACAAGAAAACATTAGTTCTAAAGGTGAGCCATCTTTGAAATTCTATTCCTGGCATTTTTTTCCTAATAGGTTACACAAGTCACTCGGCCCCTCAGAACTACAGCAGTACTGCCCCGCAGGGACCTACCAGCCACGGCCACTGCTATTGGGCCGCACACACCTCCGTCTCCAGGGCGGAGCCTCGAAGGGGCGGGACTTAGCGCGACGCTCTGCGACTTCGGTTCCGCCCGCGCCGCTCGAAACACAATTTGCCCTCAGTGCGCATCCGGACCTGGCGAGGAAGGCCGAGGATGCCGGCGCGCTAGGCCGACACCAGCCGCGGACGCCGCTTCCCCTGCAGCCCGGACGACGGCCCTCCTGGGAGGCTCCGAGGACTCGCCCCGCGTCGCGCCGTCCTGCGCCCCGGCCGCCCCAGCCCGCCCCACCTGTCACTGACACTTGTCACCGCGCGCAGCACCGCGCCGCCCCAGTCCTCCGCCAGGCCCGGGAGCGCCGCCCGCGGCGCCGTCGAGGTGACGGGCAGCCGGCCCCACAGCCCCAGCGTCTGCCCCGCGCCCCGCTGGGGACCGCAGCAGGGAGGACCCGGGCCCGCCAAGCGCCGCCGACTGGAGGAGCCCGCGGGCCCCGGGCCCAGCGCGGTCCCCAGCCTGGGAGACTCGGCGGGGCCCCCGGGCGCGGACGCCCCCACCTCCGTGGTGGTGCTGGCCGACGGCTGTGCCTTGCAAGTATCCCTGGACGACGTCGACCTGGTGCTGGAGCCCGCGCCCACCTCCGTCCTGCAAGTATCCCTCGAAGGGCACACGCTCATCCTGGTCCCCGAGGTCCTCCTGGGCGCGGGCGACGAAGGCTCGGCAGGGCGGGGCGACTCGCCTGCTGGCCCGGATCCGGGCGTTTTTCTGTGCGCTCCCGGGGACGACGTCGTCGTCGAGCAGGCATTCCTCCACGCATGCGTCCCGGAGCTCGCCGCCCTACACGAGGCCTTCGAGGAGGGCGCGGAGCCCGAGTTCCTGGCGTCCTGGATGGCCCCTCCGGCAGGCTCAGCCGCTGAGCGCCAGCCCTCCGCTAGCGGGGCGTCCAGCCCCGACCCTCGGGGCCCCATGCCACAGCCCAGTCTTCTGGTCCCCAGCCCTAGTCCAGGGAGACGCTGCCCACGCCCCATCTTCGACCTGGAATTCCACCTTCTGGAGCCCTTCCCCAGCTCACCACTCCAACCTCTACCTCCCTCCCCACGTCCCAGTCCCCGCGTGCACCCGGAGCGCTCTCCGCGGTCTCCCCGCCCTCCATGCAAGGCCCGGAGATGCTTGTTCCTGGAATGAACCGCCGGCACCACACAGACCCACAACCTCCCGCACCACACACACCTACAACGTTGGCCACTCCCCTGGCGGCCATATGGGATCGCCGGAATCCCTATCACTGAATATCCTACAACCTGGAAATTGGGCACTTCGTGTGCAGACAATTGCATTTTCCTTGCGTACTACCATAGTAGGAGATGAAAATGTTAGTAAGAGACAGCAGATCCTAGACCTCATCTTTGGAATCAAAAAGCTACCCAGGAGTACCAGAAAATGTGTTTTAAGATTTCTGGACTTCACAAGATCATTCCTCCTCATTTTGTCTCAAATCCACCATACCGCTGCTCCCATTTATCTCCAAACCAAGAAATCACTAATATGTTGTAAGTTTCCTTGTGTTTTCCTATGAATTTATGAAGACTCTTAGCCATGACTTTTCTCTTTATTGGTGTTTCCAGCTGCTCTCCTGGGAAACCGCCACATAGTATGAAGATTACTGTACATGACTGTATGGTATTTGTTCATAGCAACCTCTTATCCTGCTGAAGTTCTCCTCTAGTTTACTGCTTGTTATAGATGAAAATTAAGTTAAATCTTATCAGATTTTTTCAGCATGCATTAGGATATGTATTTCTTTTTGAAATCTATTCATCTGGTGAGTTCACCCAATAGACTGATGGAAAATGTTTACATTCCTGCTATTGCACATTATTTTATACCTTTGTAAATTCTACCCTGAGCTTTTTCTCATGTAAACCAAACTTCTAACTTTACATGTTAATTTATTACCGTATGTGTTTCATATTTTTATAAAGGAAATAAAATATTACTGGTAAAGCTGAAGTCAACAAGATGATTTCATTTTATTTTAAAACATCAATAACTATTCAGATTTGTTACCATGCCTTACTAATTCTTTCCTCCCTTTTTATTCTATCCTCCCTCAGCATAGCGTCCACTTTCTTCTTGCTGAAAAATATCCTTTGATACTTCTTTCCAGTGTGTCTTATGTGTGGTAAACTATCTTGGTTCTGTAAGTCTGAACGTGTTTTTGTATGATAAACTCTTTTGGTATTGTATGTCTGTAAATTTTTTATTATATATTCACTCTTAATTCTAAAATGATATTTAATTACAATGCTTTAAAGATATTAGTCCTTTTTTTTTTTTTTTGAGACAGGATCTTGCTATTGCTGTGTTGCCCAGGAGTGAGGTGCAATGCCCAGCTCTTTTATTCCCCCCACCTTTTTTTCTGTCTCTGCTGCTTGAATCAGAATCCATCTTGCTTTTTGTTTTTGGTGGGTGTTTTCTTTTTCACTTAGCACTGTGTCTGATGTATTTCCTCATCAATACATAAAAAACATTCTTGTTCTTTTTTCTGCTGTGTTGTATTCCATTATATGAATATAGCATCATTTATGTATCTAGTCCCCTGTGATTAGTGTGGCCCTACAATCTGTCATCCAAATTGGGACACTTGAGAGTTAAGGGGGGCTAATTATACTAATTACTAATTATACTAGGGGGAAAGTATAAACCAAGGCTGTCCCAAGAAAACTGGGACATAATTCACCTCATGAATTATAAACATAGGGGTTGTTTCAGTCTTTTGCTATCACAACAATTCTCTAATATATATACCATGTACATTTGGGTTTGGGGGTTTGTTTTCATCTTTGTTTTTGTTTTTTGAGACAGTCTCATTCTGTTCCCCAGGCTGGAGTGCAGTGGCATCATCATAGATCATTGCAGCCTCAAACTCCTGAGCTCTTAGTCCATTGTTTTGCCATTTTTTGTTGCTGCAGGATAAGAAGTCTTCAATCAAGTTGTTATTCCTTTTATAAATGATTTGGATGTTCATTTTTAGTATATTTTAAAATGTTTATTTGCCTTTGCTTTTTTAGAGTTTTACTGTAATATGTGTAGGTGTAGATCATATTTTTATTTGGCTCCATGGAATTTAGTTAAGTATCAATATTAGAAATTATCTCTTGCCTGAAATCCCACAAAATCTTAGGCTCTATCTCTTGGAATACCCCACACATCCTGATGTTGGAAATTCAATCAGATATATAATGGCACTGCACAATCAATATCCCATGACTCATAACATCTTAATATATGTATGTGTGTGAGCACATATACACCTTATCCATTCCAGCTTCCTTTATTCCTTAATCCTATTTTTTTTTTTTTTTTTTGAGACAGAGTCTCATTCTTTTGCCTGGGCTAGAGTGCCATGGCATCAGCCTAGCTCACAGCAACCTCAAAGTCCTGGGCTCAAGTGATCCTTCTGCCTCAGCCTCCTGACTAGCTGGGACTACAGGCATGCACCACCATGCCTGGCTAATTTTTTGCTATATATATTTTTTTAGTTGTCCAGGTAATTTCTTTCTATTTTTAGTAGAGACGGGGTCTCACTCTTGCTCAGGCTGGTCTCGAACTCCTGAGCTCAAACGATCCACCCACCTCAGCCTCCCAGAGTGCTAGGATTACAGGTGTGAGCCACTGCACCCAGCCTCCTTAATCCAATAAACTTTTTATTGACTGCTTCCAATATTTGGCTTATACTTCTATAAGAAAGTTTTCATTTCAAAGATTGTATTTTTTTTCAAGATATTTACTTCATTCTTTCTTCAAAACTTCCCCACTTGGTATCATAATCTCCTAGGTTTGCTCCATGGATGATATTCCATCATTTATGTTTTGAAATTGTTTAATTAATAGCTCAATTATAATAATTCAATTTTCTCACAGGTAAAATCTATTATTTGTTTTTAATCACATTGGATTGCCTCACATGCTTAGTAATTTTCACTGGTGGGCACATTTTGTGTGAGAATTCATCTTCTGCATCCTACATATTATAATCTTCCTACATATTATAATCCTACACATATTATAATCTTTACAGTTTCCACTTCCTAGTCCTCCAAGGACCACAACTCAGAATCAGGGCTTTTGGAACTCTTATAACTCGTCTCTTTGGAAAGTCATGGGTCTAATTCCCAAGCAGTCACACAGCAGCTCATTCCCAGTTTTAATTTGTCTTTTCTTGATCAACTGTAGGTGCAACCATAAAATAGTGGTTAGTGCCTCTTCAACCCCTGATCGTTGGCAGTGGGCCAAATTTCAGCTTCCTGAGAGCAGCAGAAATAACAGTTGCCACTATATATATATTTTTAGTATCAGTTCTATGAATCATCAAAATATCAGCTGCTCAGTCAGAGATTATATTTTCTACTACATTTCTGATCCCTGGAGGTTTGTATCTTTCTTTCAAAAGTAGATGTCTGTATTTAATATGGTTTTATATTTCCTATCAATGCTCATTGCCTCCAGTAAAGGGAATTCCCTTGTACCACCATGTTGTCCATGATTCCTACCACAACTCAACCATCTCTCCCACCTCCACCCATAACACAGCAGTTAATCAGTCACAAGTCCCAACCTAATTATCTGGTCCTTCTGAAGAGGTATGGTGGCCCTGTTTGCAAAACTGTCTTCTATTGCAAGAGCCTCATAATCTATACTAGCAAGAACTAAGGACATTCATTTTCAACAATATGTGAACCAAACAATCCAAAAAAATTCTCAAAACAATCTTGAAAGTGATGGAGAAAAATTATTTTAATATTAATATTTTTAAAGGCATAGCATAGCTTATAAAAATGTTAAGAGTAATCTTCCAATGCCGAAAAGTGATGACAAATCATGAATCCAGAGAGGAAAGTGAGTACTAAAGCAAGAGTTTGTCTTGTGGGTACCTAACAATCCATGGTTACCTAGAGTGTTGGTTTTAATGGCCCAGTTATGAAGAAGAGAAAATAAAATTCAGTGATCACACAGCCCTGAAAACAAAATCACAGGCTTCTAAAGTGTGATACCTCCAGTAGATAGGCTAACAAGCAAAACAAGGGGAAACAAATAATACAAAAAGAGATCTCAGCCTTGGCTCCCAGGTAGAATTAAACGCAGTCTGCTTTAGGGGAGAAAGCTGAGAGTTTAAGCTGTTCCCTGGTAGATGGTGAACCTGGAAAAAGGTAAAAGAAAGTCTTTCTTCAAATTTTCTGAGAAGAATACACCTTACACCCAGGGCTAAGTATCTTCTTGGAGATAACGTGCAGTGATTCTAAGCTCATTATTCTAAATCAAAGAACACATAAAAAAATCACTGTAAGTGAGAATAAATGAGAAATAGCCAAAACAAGAAAAAGGAGACTCTGTCCCTCAAATGATAGAGATTGAGGAAAATTATCAGTTATAAAATATTTTTAATAAATTTGAGGACATCAAAGAGGACAACATAAGTATAACTAAGAAAAAAAACATTCAAGAATATGGAAGTTTTAAAGGGGAACTGAAGAAGACTTCTAGGAATTAAATATGTAAACATTAAAGTGAGAAATATAATGAATGGATTAAACATCAGATTAGAGCTAAAAACAGAAATATTGAAATGGAGAAACCACCCATAAAGCTAAAGAGAATAAGAACATGTTAAATATGAAAAGCAGGCTAAGAGACATTAGTGGAGAAGGGGAGTTCTACCACATGACTGTTGGAGGTGGAGAGGGAAAACACTCAGGGCAGCATTATTCACAGAGACAATGAACAAGAAGTATCCATATGTGATGATAGAATTAAATCATTCATTCAACAAATAGGTATTAAGTGCCTATTAGGTACCATTTTTCCAAATTCTGGGACTACAGTGAAGAGCAAAACAGTTAAAAATCACTGCCTTCATGGAGTGCAATAATTCACCCAAGAAATCATACTGTCTTGGACTAAAGTACTAGCAGGAAGAGTGACATCAAGTGACATTTCTTTGATATGATTTGAAGATAGAGAAACATGCGGGTTTTTTTTAAGTGAAAGATGAGAGTCAAAGGTAATTCAAAAGGTAGCTTGAGGGTTTGGGGCCTGAGCACAAATAAGAAGAATTGTTTTTCTGACATTGGAAAGACCTTGAGCGGAGAAGATTTAGGAAAAAATAAGATGAGTTCCATTTTGACCATGTGCCATCTGAGGTGCCTGCTACATATCCAAGGGGAGGTGTTGACTAGGAAGTGAGGAGTCTGGATTGAGCAGGAGGGATACAAGATGGCAGTACACCAGTGTTGTGGAAGAACCACCTACGTGTATTTTGAAATCACTGGGAATAATGACAGAATCAATGTGAGAGAGAGTGACAGAAAGACAAGAGTAGAAAAACATTCAAAGAGTGAGGGGAAGTGCTGTGGAGTTGGAAGGAGGTAGAGGACTGCACCAAGAAAGAGTTAGTGTGTGGTTATAGTCTGATGACCTGAAACACAGAAAAGATGAAGAAATGGCTGGGAAGCAGTGACAAAGAGCAAGAAGAGCACCTATACCTACTAGGGCTATGGGACAGAAAACCACCTCCACAGGGAAGCCTGCAGGGAAAGCAGGGTACACAGAAGAAGAAGGTTTCAATAATACTATCAAGTTAAAACGAATATCAAGGAAGTTGAAGATTTTTGAGTTTTGTGATTACTGACTATGAGCTCCAGAATGTAAAATGAAAAGTTGTGGGAGATGGAGAAGGGTAGGAAGTAGACAGAAAAATGCCATGTACTGAGTATTTGAAGATGTGAATCTGAGCTATAAGGGATGGACAGATTCCTACCATGAACAAGGGTAAAGGTATGTTATTGGTTTTTATGATCCTACGGCAGATAGAGGTGGCAAGCTTCTATCCCATGCAATCCAGAATCCTGACCTCACTTCCTAGTCAACACCTCCCCTTGGACATGTAGCAGGCACCTCAGATTGCACATGGTCAAAATTGAACTAATCTTATTTTTGTCCTAAATATTCTCCCCTCAAGATCTTTCCAATCTCAAAAAATAATTCTTATTTGTGCTCAGACCCCAAACCCTCAAGTTACCCTTTGAATTATCCTTTCAGTACTAAAGAGAGGGCAAAAAAGGATATTTCCAAGAACATATATAATTCTGGGACATTAGTACAGTGTCCTCATTAAGGAAGCACAACTTTCAAGAATGATAAATAAAAATAAATACACATTTGGACAGATTATTGTAAGCTTATGAAACACCAAATTCAAAGAGAGTTTTTTTTACATGCAGAAAGAGAAAACAACTACAGTGAAAAGGCAGTCAGACAACTGGTTTCTCAGCAGCAACAATGCAAGCCAGAAGACAGCAGAATAATAGCAGCAAAGTACTGATAGAAATCAACTGTTTTGACTTGGAATTTTTCACTTAACGAAACCATCTTTCAACAATGAGCAAAAAATAATGATTTCACTTACATGTGGAACCTTCAAAGGCCAAACTTTAGAAGTAAAGAGTATAAAGGTGATTACAGGGATGGGGTTGGGGAGGAGGAATGAGATTGTGTTGGTCAAAGAGTACATAATTTCAGTTAGACAGGAGGAATAAGTTTTTGAGATGTATTGCACAATATGGTGATTATAGTTAATAATTATAATTATGTATTATATATTTCAAAATTACTAAAAGATTTTAAATATTCTCACCACAAAAAAAATAAGTATGTGAGATGATAGGTATGTTCATTCACTTGATTTACTCATTCCACAATGTATACATGTATCAAAACACCATATTGTACCCCATATTTATATATTACTATTATTTATCAGTTAAGAATTTAAAATTTTTGACTGGGCATGGTGGCTCACGCCTGTAATCCCAGCACTCTAGGAGGCCAAGGTGGAAGGATCACTCAAGGTCAGGAGTTCAAAACCAGCCTGAGCAACAGGGAGACCCCATCTCTACTAAAAATAGAAAGAAATTAATTGGCCAATTAAAAATATATAGAGAAAATGAGCCGGGCATGGTGGCACATGCCTGTAGTCCCAGCTACTTGGGAGGCTGAGGCAGAAGGATTGCTTGAGTCCAGGAGTTTGAGGTTGCTATGAGCTAGGCTGACGCCAAGGCACTCTACCCCAGACAAAGAGTGATACTATGTCTCCAAAAAAAAAAAGAATTTAAAATTTTTAAGTGAGCATAAAACAAAGATATTTTGTAGACAAAAAAAACTTACAAAAATATATTAATACTAATTTACTTGGTATGGTATTAATTATTATGTATTAAATGTAATATATTAAACATATTAGTTGCATAAGATTGCCTCTGTTTACAAAATTAAATCAATGTAACTAAATAGAAAGATCAAAGACATCCACACACAAAAAAACTTACAATTCAGGAAATGATGCAATTTAGTGGGAAAGAAGAGCTATTCAACATAAAGTGTCAGAATAATTGGTTTTGCACATGGGGAAATAGTAAAATTGAATTGCTATCTCATGATTACAAAACTTTCCATTATATCTGGGTAAAGAGCTTAAATTCTGAAAGGCAAAGATTAGAATATTGGGAAGATATGGAAATAGTCTTGGAAAAGGGTGTTTTTTAAGCAAAAAATGCAAAGCATAAAGAACAAAACTAATGAATGTAAAACTATTTAAAATTAAGAATTTCTGTTTATTTGCTGGGTGCGGTGGCTCATGCCTGTAATCCTAGCACTCTGGGAGGCCAAGGCGGGCAGATCGGTCAAGGTCAGGAGTTCAAAACCAGCCTGAGCAAGAGTGAGACCCTGTCTCTACTATAAATAGAAAGAAATTAATTGGCCAACTAATATATATAGAAAAAATTAGCCAGGCATGGTGGCGCATGCCTGTAGTCCCAGCTACTCAGGAGGCTGAGGCAGAAGGATTGCTTGAGCCCAGGAGTTTGAGGTTGCTGTGAGCTAGGCTGATGCCACGGCACCACTCACTCTAGCCTGGGCAACAAAGCGAGATCTGTCTCAAAAAAAAAAACAAGTTGCAAAAACGGGAAAAGAGAATTTCAACACACATAAATAATAAATAAGTTCCAAAAATCAATAATATAAAATGGGCAAAAGACATAAACACATATTACACAGAAAATGGTCATACATGAATAGTCAGCAATAGGTTGAATGATCAACCTCATGAGCAATCAGAGAAATACAACATAAATACATAATGAGATAACACTTTACACCACCAGATTGGAAAATACTTAGAAATCTAATCATACTAAGTGTTGGCAAGGATGTGGCAAGAAGAGAACACTTACCCACTGCTCACACAAATAAATATAAATTAGGGCAACTACTAAGGAAAGTAGTTTGGGCTGGGCGGGGTGGGTCACGCCTGTAATCCCAGCACTTTGGGAGGCCCACAGGGGAGAGTCACTTGAGGCCAGTAGTTTCAAAGCAGCCTGGGCAACATAGCAAGAACCTGTATTTGTAAAAATTTTTTTAAAAAAATTAGTCTGGTGTGGTGATGCCAGTCTGAGGTCTTAGCTATTTGGGAGGCTAAGGCAGAAGGATTACTTGAGGAGTATGGGGCTGCTGTGAGCTATGATTCGCCGAACATGGGTGACAGAGCAAGACCATTCTGTCTCTAAAAAAAAAAGAAGAAAGAAAAAGTAGTTTAGCATTATCTGTTACTGTTAAGGTGCCACACACTACTACCCAGAAATTCCACATCAATTTTTTTGCCATAAGCATATAGGTACAAAATCAAAGATTCCTGTTACAAAGCTAAGCATGATTGTATTTAATTCCCATATCCAACACAAACTAGGTATTTAATTTCGTGAAAGTTTCTTCTCTTCACTGAGCTTCACTTGTGAGGATAAACTAATTCTTTAAACACTCAATATAATATAGATCAAATATCAAGTTTAAATACAAAATTAACATTATGGTAAATTTTTTGCTACTGTTGTTAAAATCACAGCCTGGCCTCCCAAATCCTGCAGTCACTTTCATTTTATTATTTTTAAAAAGCTCGGTTACCAAAGTAAAATTTGCATTGCTAATTTCTCTCATAAAGGAAAGAAATTTTTTTTAGTTGTTTATATCTTTATTAAGTATTATGTATTGTATATAATTGTATGTGCTAGGCTTTTTTATTTATTTCAGCATATTACGGGGATACAAATGTTAAGGTTACATATATTGCCCATGCCCCCCTCCTCCCTTGAGGCAGAGCTTCAAGAGTGACCATCCCCCAAACGTAGCACATCTCACTCATTTTGGGTATATACAAACATAAGGAAAGAAATTTTTAGAACCATGTCAGTGGGATCCAGAAGGAGCAATGAGTATGAGGTCGCGCTCTTTTTCATAGTCCCCTGGAATATTTTAGAAGAAATATTAAACGTGGGCTACTTATTAAAGGAATTGGGAAATTCATGAAATTGTTTTTTTGGCTATTTTGTTGTTTGTTGTTTTTCAAGAATAATAGCAATAAAGGCCACGGCCTGCAAGAGGGTATCCATGAAGTCCTTCCCTACATGTACATACTGAGAAGCTTACCCACCCTTGCACTCCACCGACCCAATTCCCTCAAGGCCACGTCTTGGGCGGAGCAAATCTGCAGGCGGGGCTTATAGTGAGACCTCCTGGCACCCATAGGTCATCTGACGTCTCACGTTATTAAACACCGGTGCGCATCCGGGTCTGCGCAAGGAAGGCTGCAGACTCCAACACGCGAGGCCGACGCCAGTGGCGGGCGCGATTCCCCAGCAAGCTGGACGGCTGCCCTCCCTGGAGACGCCCCTGAGCTCCGAGGACTCGCCCCGCGTCGGGCCAACCTGCGCCCCGGCCGCCCCAGCCCGCCCCACCTGTCACTGACACTTGTCACTGCGCGCAGCACCGCGCCGCCCCAGTCCTCCGCCAGGCCCGGGAGCGCCGCCCGCGGCGCCGTCGAGGTGATGGGCAGCCGGCCCCACAGCCCCAGCGCCTGCCCCGCGCCCCGCTGGGGACCGCAGCAGGGAGGACCCGGGCCCGCCAAGCGTCGCCGACTGGAGGAGCCCGCGGGCCCCGGGCCCAGCGCGGTCCCCAGCCTGGGAGACTCGGCGGGGCCCCCGGGCGCGGACGCCCCCACCTCCGTGGTGGTGCTGGCCGACGGCTGTGCCTTGCAAGTATCCCTGGACGACGTCGACCTGGTGCTGGAGCCCGCGCCCACCTCCGTCCTGCAAGTATCCCTCGAAGGGCACACGCTCATCCTGGTCCCCGAGGTCCTCCTGGGCGCGGGCGACGAAGGCTCGGCAGGGCGGGGCGACTCGCCTGCTGGCCCGGATCCGGGCGTTTTTCTGTGCGCTCCCGGGGACGACGTCGTCGTCGAGCAGGCATTCCTCCACGCATGCGTCCCGGAGCTCGCCGCCCTACACGAGGCCTTCGAGGAGGGCGCGGAGCCCGAGTTCCTGGCGTCCTGGATGGCCCCTCCGGCAGGCTCAGCCGCTGAGCGCCAGCCCTCCGCTAGCGGGGCG
>VSMD01109548.1:0-33461 GCA_008750895.1 Mirza zaza | reverse complement strand
AAATTAGGCCACCTTTTGCCTCAGCGACAGTATGAGCCCCCAGTTTCTGCCCCCAAGGATGCTCCCGGCCCCTCTGCCTGGCGCCCCTCGCCAGGTAGCTTTGCTCACCATAGGTCCCTGCAGTAGCGGGCTCGCCAGCAGCAGTTCCTGGGGACCTCCGAGCGGCTGCAGTGAACCTGGGCAAGGGCCGGGGACTGGGGCGTGCAGGCTCGAGACGGCTCGGACGGGAATCCCATCAGGGAGAGAGGCGAGACTCAGCCCGAGCAGCAGCGGCGTGTCAGGCTCCAGTCCCTCTGCTCCGTCGCCAAACTCACCTAGCTTCCGGGCCGGGCTCAGCGCTCCTTCCCTCCCTCCCTCCCGCTCTGCCCTCTTGCATCTTCTCCTTCCTCCTCTTTCCCTCCCTCTCTTTCTTTCTTTCCTTCCTCCTCCTCTTCCCCGGCAGCCCCTCCCTTCTTCCCTCCTCCCTTGCTCGCCTCCCTTTCTGCGGATGGGAGCCCCGCCCACATCCTCCCATCCCGCCGCCAGGCCTCGCCTCGCAGGCCCGGGTCCCGGAAGCCCGGAGCCCGCAGCGGCAGCGGGGCTGCGACGCGGCTGCCTGCAGCTCTGGGAGGCGTCCGGGGCTCACCTGGGGACCACGTGCAGAGGTACTAGAAAGCATGCACCGACTAGTCGCCGTACCTTCCAAAAATACCCATGGGAGTCTGGGCTTCCCTGAGTTTAGAGTAACTGCTGCCCAAACTGATGATTAAAACACTGAGTAATCACCATTTACCCGGAGTAATTAGAGATAATGAAACACCTCTAAAATCAGGTTATGGAGAAAGGAGCTGTTGGATTGGTTTAAAGGGTGGCCTTCCATAAACTGTTAAAGGATTTCCAAACGTTGAGAAACAGGCTGTGTGCAGAGCTATGTGCCTGAAAGGGATACCTCTCGGGCTGTTAAAAGGTGACTTTCCTTCCAAAACGTTTTTTAAAGTGCTTTTTTTAAAGTGCGTTTTGTGGATAGCCTTGGTGATGCCCTTCAGAAAGACAACCCTAGTAAACAAGCGGGCTCCCTTCCTTCCCCCAGGCCTAACCTTTTTAAAGACAGAGGTGGTTTGCAGACAGGCTAGGGGCACATAGTTTTCAGTTAGAAAAGTCTGTTTATAGCTCAGAAGCCCTCTTAAGATCTGCCACAGCAATTTTTGTTGTTGTTGTCGATTTTTAAATTTGTGGTGTACCTAAAAATCCTTCACCTTTGACCTTCCAAGGAGATAACAACAGGAGCAACAACCTTTTAGGCCACGGGGAGACAAGGAAGGATGCCCTTTGGTCTGTTTTTAAAGGAAGAAGGGGGATGAGGAATTGGCCCCTTCATACAAAAAAAGTGCTAGTAATCATATTAGCAGGAAGGTGGAATGTGGTGGCTTTTAAACCTTCCCAAACAGGAATTGATGTCTCACACTGCCTCTCATGGACCTGTGAGAGCTATCAGCCTCATCTCCGTTTCACAAACAAGGAAGGGGAAGGACAGCCAGGTTACAAGGACTTGCCCAAAGCCCTGAAGTAAATCACAGCCTCTGCTCTGGAGTTACTGCTTCAGGGCGGGGTCGAGACTTGGGTTCCAGGTAGCCAGGGCCATGCTGGAGAACTAAGCATTTCCTGTCCTGGATTTCTTTCCCTGGAACAGACATTACATTTCACTGTCTCGGCAAAGCATTTAAGTCTTTACTTAATCAGATATTGTAGCTCATCTATAAAACCTTTACATTTACACACTGTCAATATTTAAACAACAGGAACTACTTCCTGTGTGGAACACAGATCACAAAGAGTGGGAAGCATGTGAGATCAGAGAAACAACTGTTAGAGCAAGGCCACAGCATGCTGCCATCTTTTCCAGACCTGGTGAGGTCCTTTTGCCCAATAACAAATGAAACAACACAAACCAGCTATGTGGCTTTTAACAAGTCCTTTCATTTCTATGAGTCTTAGTTTTCTCCTCTGCAGAATGAAAGGATTGGGCCAGTTCATCTCCATGCTGCCTTTCAATTTGAAAATGGTTTGATTATATTATTGTAATTTTAGCAAACATCCACCTTGTTTCATTTTAAATCATTCCTGAGTCCACCTCCTCTAAGAACCTCTGATGAAAACATGGCAGGGCAGTAACAACACCCTGAAAAGATGACTGAAAGCATGCCTCCAGCTTTCAACATAGTCAAAATCACAATTAATTATTAAAACTAACAACACAAAATTAAAACTCCATTAACTAGTTACCTAATGTACCTCCTGCAGCATCAGGCAGTGTGCTCCTTTAGCATGCTGCCTGAAGTAAGGACAGATTAAATGTTCACAGAGCCTCCAAAATCAATCACTATTGTTTTAATCATTAACAAATGTGTTCTTTAATATTTAAACTCAGAAACTACTATAATACATGCCGTGATTAAAAACAGGACTTTATTTTAAAATACCAGGTAGTTTTGTTTTGTTTTTTATCACAAATATTTTTGGATGATGGCTATGATCTCATTTTGCTGAAGTCCAGACAATAAAGTGGCCCTGGCCCACTTTTAAGTCTGTGAAATGCACAGTCCAGGAGTTTCCAATTAAGCCACCTGACATACCTTGTTTACACCCTGATATGAATCTTCAGATATGTGATGGGAGAACTCAGCTCCAGTTGTCTTGGGACAGCTTATCTCCCCCCCCCACCTTTTAGATGGGTGCAAACCATCTTTTACCCACCTCTCTTCTCTTTTTCCCTTCACTTATGCCAAAGAACAAATTACTTGTTGGTTAGAGAACTAAGTCAATCAGAGCCTATTGATCAGAGTTGGTGAGGGGAATCAGTCCAGTTCTTTTCCCCATCTCCAGCCTACCTGCAAATCTTGGTGTTTGTATAGAACATAATATAGATGGACCAAATGAAACTGTACCCTTAAAGCATATAGATTAAGAAGAGAAACCTATCATAATTCAGGAGCAACTATTACTGCTCTGCTGCTATTGCTGAATGAAGGACATTTGTTTGTTGGGTTTTTCCTGGAGAGCATCAAGAAAGAGTAGGTGGTCATAAGCCCTTGGGACAACTTTTTCAAAGTAAGTTCTGAGGACCATAAGCTTCAGAGTATGGTTGGGGCTGTTGGTAAAACACAGATTTCCTGGCCCTGCCCCAGATCTGGACCCAGAAATCTGCATATTTCACAAGGTTGCTTGACCATTCTGAGCACACTAAAGCTTGAGAACTATGATTTTCAGGGCCGATAATTACCATTAAAAGGCTGATATCAAGACATTATTAAACAGGCAAGGAATATGCTTGGCTTGTGCTTTATAAATTGTTAAATATGGCAATTATAGTGTCACTATGCCCAGAATATACTAAATAGGTCTATGTATGTGAAAACATTTCTAATCCTGTAGATAGAGTAGTTCTTAATTCTAAGTCCTCAGTTAAGAACTACATCAGGTGTTCAAACCTTCTTTGCCAGTTAGGTGTCCGGTGAAGCTATGGAGGAGTACTCAGAAGGAGTTCTCAGCACCATTGCTAACTTTTGAGAAGCAATAAGATCAATTGAAATGAAAGAGATCTCCGAAACTGGCCTGGCCCATTAGTTTTTCTCTGATTAATATTTAGCACAGGTTATATATTTCCTCTCTAGCCCTCACAAAAACTCTCATAAAAATCCCTGTTCTAGAAATGAGAATCTGAAATTTAGAGTGCTTCTGTAAGTTGCTTGAGGTCTCAGAGCTAGTGAGTGGTAGACCCAAAATGCTGACCAAATACAGTCTGTACCCTCCCTGCTGGGCCTTTGGGAGGAGAGGGGGATGGATCCCTGTGGCCACAGCTGGTCCTGGAAGTTTCCCCCAGACCAAGGCACCAGCTGTGGCTCTGTCCTTGCAGCATGCTGTTACAGGGGATTTCAGGATATCTTCCCAAGTTCTTAGACGACGAAACAAAATAAAAACTCAGAAGCTTGTTTCTTCCTGACCTTATAATATAGCTCACCTTAGGGTAAGATTTTATGTGACCTTCTCTGAGAAAAGGTTGTGATCCTGAGAAAGAAGCTAATTATCTCCACTGGGTCAAAGTTTCCTCTTTGTAAAATGTGAGGCTTGAACAGGTTCCTCACAGGTCTTTCTCATGTCCCAGGATCCACAGACAATATTTCACAGTCAAATTGCTTCACCTCCAGTGTCTGTTTCCTCACTGATAATCCAAGAATAATCATTTCTATTTCATAATATTCTCATATGCATTAAATGAATGAATGTAATAAAATGGTAGGAACATTAAGTGCTCAATAAATATTAGCTGTTATTATTACTCCTTGCAAAGGTAATGATTAAAAGAGCATAGTAGAAGGTAAAGAGACACTTTGGTATTGAGTTTTATTTAAAGTTAGTGATAAAGTTTTTGAAGGAAGGGGTTGTATATCACATTTCTTTTGTAATCTCTGGTGCTGCGCACATCTCAGGTGCTTATTGGTTAAGGGCAGCTGTTTATGTGACTTGGCATTCACTGAGTTAGCTTAGCATTCATTATGTTCTGTCTGTATAGATCTGACCCATGAACAAGCTCTGCCAACATAACTAATAACTGTCAAAGTCATACCTACTGAGAGCAAAGAAATAATAGACTGAATGGCATATCCAAAGCATTTCCCATTTCTGATTTTTCTGACCTAATACCTCTGACTCTCAGGAATTTTTCTCTATCGCTCTTGCTAAAACATAAACCTACTTCCTTTTCCTTGGTCTAAAGAACTTTTAACCCAGTTGCACAAGTTGTTCCTTCTATAAACATTTGAGATTTGTCAGCCCTTGATATACCTCCCTCAAACTAAATAATACTGGATTCTAGTATCGTTTCATGAATAAAAGAAAATGCAATACTATTTTAATTCCCTATGTTGTAAATTGTTGTCTTGCTCCTTTCTGGAATATGATCCTTTTTCTTAATTCTTCAAAATATAATACCATAAATGGGCAGAGTATTCTCATGGAGGCCCCAATGATATCAGACAGATGAAAAGACTGCTTTTATATCTTAACATGTTTAACTTGTGGCTGGCAGACAGGGCATGGATATGGAAATTCTTTCTTTTCCAGGGAAGGATTAGGATGGCGTTGGCATACAATGATAGATTTTTTGGCTTCTGACTGTTTTAGGCTTCCTCTCCTAAATATTGTCAACTGCACCCACCCAATTCTATAGCAAGTATGCTGTTTGGAAATAAATTATTATACAGTGTATCAAAAAGATTAAAAACTTGGAATGTCTTTGTTCTCCACTTACACATCTCATTCTCCCTAGTACGTAGGAACAGTGTGACCTGGAAAAGAATGTAGTGTCACTATAGGATGACTGATACTTGGAAGCCAGGGCAGAGTCCTCCATGGACACCTGACTATACCAAATGAGTTATTGTGGTTTCCCAATCAGATGTCAATTTGTAATACCAACTAACATTCTCCCCTCAATTCACGCTAAAAGCTTGGTAGTCTTTTGCAAGGAAAGCTGTCCAAAGGGATGTGTAGTTCAAGAAAGTTTTATTTGTATAAGTAAAATTTGGATGTTTTTGCTAATAGTCCCAGTATTTCACAGCCCTTTTGGGGGAGCCCTTTTCACTAATGTCCTGTTCAAGAATAATTGCATATTATATATAATTCCCCTCAAAGATTTTGTATAGGTGTAATGAACAACTCAAAAATGCTTGCTGATTCACTTTGTGAAAATTTATTAAGTTGTATACTTGAGATTTGTGCACTTTCTTCTTGTGTTTTATGTATTTGAATAAAAAGTTTATGGAAAATACACATTTTAAATTATTTTTTAAAAGTTATTTTCTTTGACGATCAGTTGAAGCTAACCAGCAATAGACAATGTTTCAAACTAAATGGTTGTGTGCGCAGGGCAAAATTAGGAGCCTAATCTGTGGTCCTCTGGTGGCCACAGTACCTGAGAAACCGATCTACAGCTTCAGGAAATCCATTCTGAGCCCTCCTGAAGAAAGAGCAATGACACCAACCAAGGGCTGGCCTCTGGGGAGCAGAGCAGCCCAAGGTGGAGGGCAAGATGCCTGACATACCCCTGGCACTTTTCTTAAACGGGAAGAGGACCAGGAACCACTGGTCCAGAACAAGCTCCTGCAGGCTTCTTCAACTTGTGCTCAGCAATTCCCCTTCTTGGCTTCCCTTGCTGAGAGGCTAAGACTGGGCATTGCAAAGCATCGGTCTCTGAAGGGAAATGGCAGGGTCACCAGGTACATATTTCTTAGAATACAAATGCGCAAAGCCAAAACGACAGGTAACACCTTAAGAGAAAGAAACAGACTCCATCCCTAGATTTTGGGAACCCAGGGCTTGAAAGATGGGCTGGGGGGGGGATAGTAATAGAGCAAATGGGGCTCCAAAGTGACTGTCTTGGTCCCTCTTTCGCCAAAGCCCAGTCCTGCCTCACAGGCAGAGACAGAGCTAAGCGCATGTGGCCGGGTTTGGCCCTTTCTGGAGTCTTGCATCCCAGAGCCAAGCCCAGCGATCACGCAAACTCGATTTCAAGGAGTCAGAGAAATCGAAGAGAGGTGACAAGAGGATGAACTGTGAGGAAAGAAAGCAGGACGAGGTGCGCTGAAGGAGGGCGGGACTCCTGCGCCTGGGGAGCAGCCCACATGCACCCTCCGCTCCCTCCTCCGGGCGGCTGGAGAACGCGGCGCGCACGCGGGGAATCCCGAGGCGCGCCTCGCCTTCCTCCCCCGCGGGTGCGCCAGCACGCTGGGGACGCGAGGCTCGCCAGCCCCAGTTCCCCTGCGTCCCTCCCCAGGCCAGCTGACGGGGACATTTTTCCAGCTCCGCATCCCCACGCCCTCCCTGGTCAGACGCAGAGTTGGACGTCTCGGTGTCCTTTAGCGTAAAGAAACGCGGGCGCGCACCCCTGATGCCTGAGGGCCACGGGAAGAGAGCGGTGGGGTATGGGGACGACGCTGTTCCCAGAGGCTCGGGGGCTGTCGCGTCTTTTCCTTGGGCATTCTTTGCGGGTCCCTGCGGCTGCGCCCTCGTAGGCCGCCACGCGCGTCAGCGCAGGGTGGGTGGAGGGTCCCCCCGACCGCGCCGCACAGCCGGGCCTGGCGCTTCCCACCGCCGCGCCGCCTCCACCGCGCGGCCCTGCCCGCCCCGCCTCTTCTTGCCCTCGTTATTTTTAGCTCAAAAGCTGCACCTTCCTACCTGCAAGAGCTCGCCCCGCTCTCAGACTCGTTTTGCAGGATTTGTGCCCCAGGTGGCTAACCTGACCCACACTTGAATAAACAGCAAGCGCCTGGGCAACCCGGGCGAGCCACTCGCACGGAATTTGCATCCATTCGCACGAGAGGTTCCTGACACGCTAAGCATTCCTACCTCCTTTTTCTTCTGCCACGACCTGGAAACAAGGGATCATCAGCGGGAATGAGTGAATGAATTAAACTTTAAAAATGAAAGAGATGGGAGGTCTTAAAGTGACACTCCTCTGGCAGGGGTCTAGCGGTTTTGCCCCTACTCCCTGACGTTCTCCCTCCGGAAGCTCTTGGGATGTTGGGGCCACAGGGTACAGGAGCCCTGATTATACGTGGAGAAAATTAAATTTGTATAGTATTTGTTAAGCTTGCTTCCCTAGCTAGCCACCTTCTTCAGTACCATTTCCTTCTTATGACAGGTTGTCCAGGTGGCAGAGTATGGCTGTTCCCACCAGTTAAGAAAAACCGTGTGCTTTTCTTAACAGAGTAGCCCAGTGTCTGGGCTCATGTGATCTGCTGTTTCCACTTGCCAAGCCCAGCAATGGCACCTCCAAGTTTGTGGAACACTAGAAAAGGGAGATTTGTAAGGCCAGGAGGAGGTGTGAGGTTGCTGGAGGGCACTTGTGACAGTCCCCGGTGGGATAGTGAATCGCTGCAGAACAACCCTAAGGGCCCTAGCCTTCCCTCTAGCCAGGTAAACAAAAACAGAACATAACAAGAAGTCTCCTTTATTCGGCATAAAGGGATGGGAGGTTGGCTTTGGAAGCCTTTTCCTCAGAATTCTGATTTTCATTCTGAAAGATATAATCTGAGTTTTGTTCACCTCCTACATGTTAGGGTGTCAACTACAGACGAGAGGTAAACATGCCCTCATTTACACCAAAATGTGCTGTGCCACTCCTGCATCTGACAAGTTTTATAGCCAGAACCTGAGGAGTTTGGATGATCTGGTTTTATTTCCCCAGTTTTAGATGAAATCTAGGGGGAAAAAATGGGGACAAAAACTGCATGATTGAGAGACTTTCTTGAGGGGAAAATAAAAATGTTAGTTTTCTTTGTTGTATTTGAAATAAATGCTATCTCTTTAAGTTAAAGATTCTTAAGCCTCTCAATTTCGAAGTTTAAGCATGCAATTTTTGGCGGAAGTGTAAAAATGCATGGGGGTGGGGCATAACTTTATCAAATTTTCAAATGGATCTGGGAACCAAGAAAGATGAAAAAACCTTCTCTAGAAGTTTGCGTTCAAACTTTCCTATTGGGATATGCCTGCAAGTCGCACACACAGAAACTTTGATTTCATGGTACATAGCATTCACAGTCAACAGCAAAATGTTCTTAACTCATCTCTGAGACAGAGAGAAATTTCACTCTGAAAGCCAACAGTCACAGGGGAAAGGACTCTGGCAGAACAGTGACCTGCAGCCCAAGTCCTTGCTCTACCTGCCACTAACCACCTAAGAAAGACTCTTGTAACTCTTAATGTGAGGATCAAACACTGGAGCGTATGTGAAACCAATTTATAGATCACAAAATATATGGCTAGTGGCATTTATGAAAATAAACGCTGATGGGTTTCCACATGCTAGTTATAATTAAATTAATAACGATGTAAATAATTATAATTATGTGAATATTTACATATTTTCTTCAACCATATACTTACAAGGAAAATCTACATACTTTGGATTCCTGGCCATTGTTAGGCATATTCATGTTTCACTATCTCATTTAATCCTCAAAGTAACCTATGGTTTATATACTACAGTTGTCACCCCCCTGCTTTTTTTTTTTTTTTTTAACATTTGGGGATAGAAGCCCAGAGAGATTAAGTAAACTGCCTAAGGCTGCTCAGCTAACAAACACTAGGTTTCAACTCCAGATAAAATCCCCACTTTAAAGAGGGGGATATTAGAAAAAGAACAAATTTTGTTCAGATTTAGGTAAATTTAATTCCTTGTGCATTCTATGCAAAAGTACAAGAGTTTTAAACAGAGTAGTCACTCTTGGGATGTTCAGTCTTCTCTGTAGTCTTTGCTGGAAAACTGTCTTTAACCCATTCATTCCCCTTTCATTTCTTCCACAGTTCAGGCTCGCTGGCATCTTAATATAAAATTATACACATAGTTCCTTATTAGTGTCACCCAGCTTCCTTAGCTAATTAGGCAGCCTTAGAAGGGAAAGAATACCCCTGTCTTCCACTTCTGCAGCCCCTTTCAGTAACCCTTTGTGGTAAGAACCATCATGTTCAGCAGCTAACAGATGCCAAAACTGAGACCCCCAAATGGTTAAATATCTCACTCAAGGTTAATTAGCAAGAGCATAGCTCTTTTTGTCTAGAGCACCAGTCATGAAGCTAATGAAGATAACACAACTCATTTTTCTGGTTCCCTGAGTTTGGGGTATATAAAAAAAAACTACCACAAACTCTGGTCTACTTTCTTTTAAACACTTTCTTATGCCTTTAGCATTGGCATGCGGGTTTGTTCAATAGGTACATCTCCTATTTTATTTTTCTTTAGCATAAAATTCATCGCAGCACACTCTACAGTTTGTGGATGCTCCAGAGAGCTGGCAGACATCTGTTTTTGATCTTTAATTATGTTTTAATTATGTCTTGAGAACCAGTATCACAGAAAATGAGTTGCTTGAAGGCAAGTCCCAAAAGCAAAAAATAATAATAATAATAATAAAAGGATCATACGAGGTGCTTTGCTCAAAACATTATGAATTATGAATATTGTTGTTTTTCTATACAGGACTCAGGTTGCTGGGCTGGTTTAACAGATGAAAACATGTTCTTAGTAACATTTTGGTACTTAAACAAGGAGGAATTGATGACATGATTTTTTAAAATGCAGCAGTCAGTGTGGGGTGATTTTTTTAAAAAATAGACTTGAAGTCAGAAAGCCTGGTTTCAGGTATACCTAAAACCAGTTCATACTATATGTATGAACTTAGCCTCCATTTATTTGATTTATGGGCTATAGATCTCCAAACTTTAGGTGTTGGTGAGGTTTTCCTGTAAAAGGCCAGATAGTAAATATTTTTATGCTTTGTGGGCCACATATCTGTCTCTGTCATTTATTCCTTCTCCACTTCTTCCTCATCCTCTTCCTCCTCCTCCTCCTCCTTCTTCTTCAGTTGTTTACAGATATACAAACCATTTATATTAGTGTGCTATGGCTGCCTTAACAAACTACCACAAATGAGGTAGCTTAAACAACAGTTTTGGAAGCTAGCTGTGCAAGATCAAGATGTCAACAGGGTTGGTTCTTTCTGAGAACTGAGAGGGAGAATCTGTTCTGTGGTGTCGCCATGGCGTTCCTTAGCTTGTCCCTATGTCTGCCTTCACATTGACATAGCGTTCTCCGTGTGTCTATGTCCACATTTTCCCCTTTTATAAGGACACCAATCATACTAGGTTAGGGCTCCACCCTATTCCAGTTTGATTTCATCCTAACTAATTACATCTGCAATGACCCTATTTCCAAATAAGGTCACATTCTGAGGTGTTGGGTTTTATGTTACTTCAACATATAAATTTTGGAGGAACACAATTCAATCCATATGACCATTCCTATTTCATAGACCATGCAAAAACAGGTCATGGCCATAGTTTGCTGATCCCTTTAGTAAAGCTCCTATTTATTCTAAAATCCTATACATCTCTATTTTCTAGGACTTTATGTGACAAATTAATTGCCTCTCGTACTGACTCATTCAACAAAGAACATATGTCAGGTGCGGGCATGTGATTCCAATAAGGAGGTCCCTGCCTCAAAGAATTCATTTTGTTCCCTTCCTATTTTCTTTCCTTTCCTCCTTCTTCCTTCCTTCCTTCCTTCCTTCCTTCCTTCCTTCCTTCCTTCCTTCCTCCCTCCCTCCCTCCCTCTCTCCCTCCCTCCCTTCCTTCCTTCCTTCTTTTTATATTTTGAAACTTTGCAAAGTAAAAACAAACCAAAAATCCATGCCTTGAGACTTACCCTGGGAATTCACCAGCTTATTGAGGTTTTCTGGCCCAGGCCCATACCCATTCCATTCGCAGTAGTATATAAATGGTAGTGAGCATCAAGGAATGACTTGGGAGAACAGCCACAGTGTATCCGGAATTCTCATGGGAATACTACATCTCCTTTTCACTCATAGGACCAGAACTCTGGGGCCCAGAATGTCAGAGACCCTCACACTCGACCCTCTCATTTGACAGATGAGGAGACTGAGACCCCGAAACACCAACCTGCGATTACCCACCTACTTGTGGTACAGTGTGGCAGACGGTATTTTTCAAAGCTGGCTGCAACAGTAGCTTCCACCCCCACATGCTCTTGAATGTGACTTTGACACTTCCCATTGAGAGATGGGAGTCTCCATTTCCTCCCCTTGAATCTTGGCATGTTAGTTTCCCATAGCTGCTGTAACAGATTACCAAAAACTCAGTGGCTCGAAACAACAAAAATCTATTATCTTACAATTCTGGAGGTCAGAATTCCAAAATTGATCATACTGAGATAAAACCAAGGTGTTGGCAAGACTGGGTTCCTTCTGGAGGCTCTAGAGCAACAGTCTCCAAACTTTTTGGCAGCAGGGACCAGATTCATGGAAGACAATTGTTCCACAGACTAACGGTCAGGTATGTGGACGAATGATTCTGGGATGATTCAAGTGCATTACATTTATTGTGCAATCAAACCTCTCTGCTAATGATAATCTGTAGAGCTAGCATCACCATGTTAGTTCCACCTCAGATCAACAGGCAGTAGATTCTCATAAGGAGTGCACAACCTAGATCCCTTGCATGTGCAGTTTGGAGTAGGGTTCACGCTCCTATCAGAACCTAATGCCCCGCAGATCTGACAGGAGGCAGAGCTCAGGTGGTAACACGAGCCATGGGGAGCCACTGTAAATAAATAAATAAAGCTTTGCTCCTTCACCTGCTGCACACCTCCTGTGCCACCCAGTTCCTAACAGGCCACAGACCTGTACCAGTCCTCCGTCCAGGGTTGGGGACCACAGCTCTAGAGTGCATCTGTTTCCCTGTCTTCTCCACTTTCTAGAGGCTGCCTACACTCCTGGGCTCATGGCCAGCTCTGCTTCTGCATCACATCTCCTTCTCTGACTCTGATCCTCCTGGTTCCCTGTTGTAAGGACCCTCGTGATTGCATTGTAGCCACCTGGATAATCTAGGATAATCCCCTTGTCTCGAGGCCCTTAACTTAATCACTTCTGCAAAGTCCCTTTTGCCAGGTAAGGCAACATATTCAAGGTTCAGGGATTAGGACATAAACACCATAGAGGGCTATAATTCAGCCTAACACATGGGGTAAGCTTATGTATGACTAAAGAAAAATTCATGCTGTTTAACATCCAAGGCTAGGTCATAAAAGAGATCTTGTTTCCAACTGGTTGTCTTAAATCACTTGCTTCTAGAACCCAGTTGCCCTTGCCATACAGAAGAGAGTAAAGCGGATAAAATCATTGCCATCTTTGAATTTATGTTCAAAAAGGAAATAACACAAGTGGCAATCAAATCAACAAACATGAAATATATTAGGTGATGTTAGAACAGTATTTATCCTATTATTTAAGAGGAAAAAATTACAAAAGTTTTGCATACAGACTTCCACTGATCCTGATTTGTATATTTACCCCAGAATCTAATTTAATAATTTTTTAAAAAAGCTTACAATCCTCATCTATGGTTTGGATTTGTGTGTGTTGTAGCCACACCAATAGCTTTTGGAAATGTGAGTGTTTCAGTTGCCTAGTCCTTTGCAATAAACAATCCCAAAACAGGGTAGCTTGAGATAACAATTTATCATCATCTCTCATGGTTCTATAGATTAACTGGGCTCAACTAGGCACTTCTTGCTTAGAGTCTCACGCAGTTGCAGTTATATGGTGGCTGGGGCTACAGACATCTGAAGGCTCAACTAGGCTGGATGTCCAAAATGGCTTCTTCCCTTATGTGTTTTGTCCTCACCTGGAAAGCTAGCCAGCCGCTTGGCTAGCTTGGGCTTTATCACAGCTTTGTGGTCTCATGGTTGTTGAACATTTTATACAGTAGCTGGCATCTCCCCACTGAGAGTTTTCTAAGAACACAGAGCATTCCTATTGTGTATAACATATTCTGTTGGTTATATAAAAGCTGCCTAGATTCAGTGTAGGAGAAGTCTATAAAAGGGTGTGAATGCTAAGAGGCATGGTTCATTGGGGGACCATATCTCAAGACAAGCTACGCACAATCAGATATGTGGTTTAAGCAAAATGAAATTGTATTATACTGTAGAAATATCAAAGGTCACTCCACAGAGCTCAGTGCAAATGAGGTAAAGGTCCTTCCCCAAAATAATTCTAAAGCCACAGCCTAATAATTCTCTGGGTCAATTAATGCTGACAGTGGGGAGAAATGCTGACAGAGCCATTCTACCCATAAGGTATGATGGGTAGGGTTGGTAAACCTAGCGGTCCCTGTTGTAGAAGAAAGAAGACCCCCATCATTGTGAGTCAGAAACCAGTATTTGTTTCTTTTCTGTAGAAGGACCAAAGCACATCTGAATGTCTGATTCCATTGTGTTCAGCACAACAGGTATTTTGTCCCATGGCTTCCCTATCATATAGGCTAATGGCAGCCCTGGGTAAGGGATACTAAATGCTTGTTTTGGGCCAGGTGGTAGGCCAGTTTCTATAAGTGCATTTAACTTATTTGTTTTCCTAAGAACCCTATGAAGCAACTGTTATCCCTGTTTTACAGATGAGGAAACTGAGGCACAGAAACTAAATTATTTGCACCAGCATATGGATAAGTGGTAGTGCTGGGATTCAAACCTGAATAGTCCAACGCCAGAGCCCATTCTCTTAACCACTGCACTGCCCCCACCTTGAGCAAGTCACATGACTTTTCTGGGTTGTAGTTTCCTCATTTATAAAAGAGAGCTAACACCCCTTCCCTCACAGGCTTGTGCTAAGAAGTGAGTGTCTGCCCAGCTTTGCCACTTACAAGCTATGTAAACTTGCACAAATTGCTTAACCTTTCTGAGCCTTGGTTTCTTATCTAAGAAATGAATATGTTCTT
Source organism: Mirza zaza (assembly GCA_008750895.1). Classification (NCBI taxonomy): domain Eukaryota; kingdom Metazoa; phylum Chordata; class Mammalia; order Primates; family Cheirogaleidae; genus Mirza; species Mirza zaza. The sequence goes on along the minus strand of VSMD01109548.1, from coordinate 19,130 downwards.
ATGAGGTGTCCATGGCATAATGCATAAATGTGCAGTGTCTGGCATAAGGAACTTAATAAATGGCATGAACTGGTATTAATATTATATTGTAACCTAATTTTGAGTTCTTAAACTGGAGCCTAATACCATTACAAGTCTGCTGAAACTGCTGTTATTTTGTCTGATGGTTACTGTTTCCTTACTCTCCCACCCAGGAAATAGCTGTACATTTGGGCAGACGGACATTGAGAGATAGTCAGGTTGCCACCACAGATGTCTGTGCCTTGCTGAGGACAGAAGACAGCAGCCAATGTTCACATAGGATTGCAGATGTTCCCCCTTAATTTGGATCAGTGGAGCCATTATAGACACAGTGTGGGTACTGCAGACTTTTCTGTACAGAATGGAATATTACCGAATATGTATGCATGCATTCAACACTTATTGAATACCTACCCTGTGCTGATTTGCCTTGGGAATACAAAGAGGAATGAGACATATTCCCTGTCCCCTTAGACCTCAAAATACAGACGAGGAGACAAAGCACATAATTAACCATAGTACAGTGTGAGGAGTTCTTTGAAGAGCAGAAATACAAATAGTAATTGATCTCAGAAAGTTAAAAAGAATCAGGAAGGCATCTTGGAGAAAGTGGTATTTTATTAGAACTTTATAAAGTGAAAGAATTTCAATAAGCAGAGATAAGGTAAGGCAAAGATCATTCCAGTTAGAGGCAATGATGTGAGGCAGATGTGGAATAAGGTGAGTGAGCTGCCCAATGAGGGGTGTGGGAAATACTAATTAGGTGGCCACCTCCATCCATAATTTCATCTTTCCCGGTCACCTTTTACCATATGACACCTTTCTGGCCATTGATTCATAAGCAGGGGATTGCTAGGTTAGGATTCTGGGCATTTCATTTATCCTTAAAAATAGGACAAGGCTTGATTAGCATCGAATCTCTTCCAACATTTGTCCTTTGTAGCCTCTCCTTTTTCCTGCGTGCAATGTGGATGAGATTCCTGGAGGTGCACCTTGAGGTGCTGAGGTGATAAGTAAAAGATCAAAAGCCATATGATGTGATGGTGGAACCGAGAGCTAGAGGAACTTGGGTCCATTTTTGGGTGCCTGCACCATCCTTGAACTGCAGACCCCTTAATTTCTTATTTTGTAAGAAAAATAGCTCTCTATTTGTTTGAGCCTGCACACATAGGATGTTCTGTTACTTGTAGCCAAAGGCATTCCTGATAGAAGTAGGAAACAATGGTAACTCATGGGATATAAGGCCAAAAAAATGATCCATATTTTGAAGGGCCACAAACAGAATGAATGATTGTTCCTTATTTAGTAGGAAATGAGGAGTCAGTGAAGGTTTGTGAGTAGAAATAATATTGAAGCTATGCTTTATTAAGATTTATCCAGCAACTAAAAAGAAAGTACTTGGAGTCAAAGAAACTGTGTAAGAAACAAATCTAATGGTTGCTGAATAAAGTAGGGTCTCCCCATCATGTCTATCACAAATTTATATGCATATTATGTATTAGGTTATTAAATATGAAATGTCCAATTTTCTTAAGTGCTAAGTTTGACAGTTGACATCTCTGACATTTCGCTTTGACACTTTTTGTTTTATTTTCATTGTGAAGGTACATCCTCAGTCATACAAACATGTTTTGGCTTGTGATTATCTTTCACTTTTTTTAGAGCAATTTTTGTGAAATCATGGATAAGTCAAAAATTCATGTTATTTTCGAATATGAGTTTCGTCGTGGAACCAATGCAGTGCTGACAGCTTGAAATATCAAGGAAGTGTTTGGGAAGGATGTGGCTGATGAACACACAGTACGTTGATGGTTTGAGAAGTTCCATTCTGGTGATTTTAATTTTGAAAATGAGCCACGTGGGCAACCTGAGACCAAGGTGGATAACAATGAGCCAAAAGCTGTAGTGGAAGTGAATCCATCTCAACCTATGCATGAATTAGCAGCAAGGTTTGATGTTACTATTCCAACAATATTGAGCCATTTGAAACAAATCAGCAAGGTAGAGAAGCTGGACAGATGGGTTCTGCACGAATTAAATGAGTGTTAGAAGAGACCTCATCTCGAAGTTTGCCTTTCATTGCTGTAGCAACGTAAAGAGGAACCATTTCTACAACGTATTGTTGAGTGTCATGAAAAATGGATTCTTTTTGACAATTGCAAGTGTTCAGTACAATGACTGGATAAAAATGAAATGCCGAAACACAGTCCAAAACCGAACATTCATCAAAAAAAGCTAATGGTGCCTGTTATGGTGGTCCAGGGCTGGTATTATCCACTACGGCTTCATGAAACCTGGTCAGTCCTTACAGCCGATGTCTACTGCAACCAACAGCCCAAAATGATGAGGATGCTTGAGGTTAAGCAGCCAAGATTGGTAATAGAGAGGCAATCCTCTTGCAAGACAATGCTTGACCACGTGTCGCACAAATATGCTGGACTAGGAAACTCTCTGTCATCCACTGTATTCACCAGACCTGCACCAACTGACTACCAGTTCTTATAGGCTTAGGCCCACTTCTTGCAAGGAAAAGTATTCAATTCTCAATAAGCTGTGGGAAACGCCTTTCGAGATTTCATTGCCCCTTGCTCTCCAGGCTTCTTTGCTGCTGGCATAAACACACTACCGTTAAGATGGCAAAACTGTGTCAATAGTTTAGGCACATACTTTGATTAATTGTACTGCTTCTTGTTTGAGATATAATAAACTACATTTCTGGTTAGAAATCAAACATTTCCTATTTAATGACCTATTATAATTTGATATGTACAATAGACACCATCTCAATTTATGTAAAGTACCATGTTTCCCCGAAAATAAGACCTACCCATAAAATAAGCCCTAGCAGGATTTCTAAGCATTTGCACAATATAAACCCTACCCCGAAAATAAGACCTAGTGATGTGCGTGGCTACGCACAACCCGTGCATTTTCTCACGCAGCAGTAAACAAGACGAGCAGCCCTTCTCATCTGCCCCATGAGAGCTCTACCCCATGCTCGACATGAAAGATTGGGGCCAATGGTTCTAAAGGAAATAGAGTCGCAAGAAATTTAGGATGGGATTTGAGGTTTGGAGAGTTATGATGATGTTCCAGCAGAAGACGACTTAACTATATTTGAATAAATGTAGATTGTTGTTATCATACTTAAAAAAATAACACATCCCCTGAAAATAAGCCCTAGGGTGTCTTCTTGAGGAAAAATAAATATAAGACCCTGTCTTATTTTCAGGGAAACACGGTATGCTTATATGAAACTTTGCTCTATGATTAATTTATAACATACAATCTAAATAAAATAGCCTTTTCCTCTGTGAAGGCACCTTCAACACCAGTCTCTTAAACCTCCTTTGCAACCAGACTATGATTCCTTCCCCTAGTTCTTTCCTATTTAAAAATTGACGAGCTACTGCCATATAGTAGGAGATTAGCAATAAACAAGGAGGTTGGGGAGGGAGGTTAGAAACATTCCACAGGAAGAACTGATAGGTCTTGGCAACTGCTTAAATGTGGCAGGACCAGGGAGCAGGACGAATGAGGAGGACTCCAAGCTAATGCCTATGTAGCTGGAAGTTTCAGGAGAGAGAATGAGAAGTGTGCAGGACAGGCCATGGGTGTCAGGAATGGATGCTTGGAAAACTGTCCACATCAGGTGGATTGCTTCCAGAGTGACCTCACTGTGTTGCATCTTGGTTTGGGGATATAAAAATCCATAAGATATTTTTGAGGACCTCACATTTTATCCATTCTACAAATAGTTATTGAGTGTCTACTACTAACCAGGCTTTGTATAAACAAAAACAAATACAACATGGCTAAGTCCCATTCCTCATGGCATTTGCTGAAAAATTTCTTTTTGCTTAAAATTTTCTTTCGATAAACTAACAATGGCAAAGCAATATGTGACACAGATGTGCTGAGGAAATACTGGGACAAAGTGGAGAGCTGGAGGGATGTCTGGGAAGTCTTCACAGTAGAGAGGACCTGTTTGAATGCTAAATAGACAAATGCATCCCAAACAAGGGAGAAAGCATGTGACAGAGGTGTTACCATACCTAGGACATTCTGCTATTATGTGCTGTGGCTGCATTAGAGAAGGGGTACATGCGATTGAGTGAATGAAGCCCAAACTGTAAGCTGCAATTTGCTTGCACAATTTACTTAACCTCTCTGAGCCTCCCTTTGCTCCTCTGTAAAATGGGAATTAGCTCGTAGGATTATTATGAGGATTAAATGAGATAATGACTGTTTGACACAATGCCAAGCACAGTAAATGCACAATAAATGTTAGCTCTTCTTGTTATCCAGTAGGTCACATGCCAGGATTAATCTGGCATTTTACAAAGACTGCAGTTGTGTGCATTAGATTGTATGAGACAGGAAGTCCAGCTGGGAGCAAATTGCAATAGTCTGGGCCAGAGATGACAGAGCCCAGAGTGGACAGTGGCAGTGGGCAACTCTGGAGGAAGATTGGATCATAAATCTTCAGTCAGTCCAATTGAATTTCTTAAGAAAAGAAGAAAAACTCTTAAATTAAGCTGGAATAGAAAACTGCAAATTCAAATTCTGTAAAACAACAACAATAACAAACTATTAGTAGTCTGGGAAAATGTTTAAAGAGTTTATGGAATTAACTCTGAAGATGTTGGCATTTCTCTTCATTCTGTAGGGTGAGGTGGCTTCTCTCAATGCAGTATGTCTTATACTTTTTCATCAGATTCCATCATGCCATGGCTGGTTTTCAGGGAGGCTGGGCATCTAATCACATGTAACAAGTGTTCACTGTGTACAAAGCATTGGTAAAAGTGTCATAGTATTAGGGACAAGGTTCTAAAAGGTTGTTCTTGTGTTAAAGAACCCTGAGGGGAAAAACCCCAAATGATGTCTACATTTTTAAAATTTAAAGATATAAACACATCTGAATTTACAAACAACTCTGAAAATTCCACCACTGATTCTTTTTAAAATGGTATAATATCCGAAACAAAACCAAATAAAAACTCAAATGTCTGTCACAGAATACGCAGGTCCCAAACAATCCCCCATGGCTCTGTGGTGCTCTGCTGAGGCATGTCGACAGAGAAACAAAGACGAACTCCTTAGCTGCGTGTCTACCTCAACGTGCTTTGTTCTCACGAACACACGTGAATTCAAAGCTCACCAGGGTTTCCCACAGTTCACTTAATCTGACGGTGAGTGGCACATTAAATAAAATCACCATATGAGACACGACTACCTTTTATTCACAATCCATTATGTATCACCTAACTTATATTAAGCTTTACAATAAGTCTGATACATAAGATTTCTGTCCCCATTTAACAGAGGTTAGGGTTGAGTGGCAAAGCTGGGATTAAACCCAGGTTTGGTGACTCTGTAGCCGAAGTTCTTTCCATTTCACTGGTGGTTTCCTAAACTACGTGATGGCTGATCTGACTCTTCAGAAAGATAAATTAGGATTTTTTTTTCTTACCTTTGGGATTTTTTTTTTCTTACCTTTTCCCTTCTAGATTACAGAAGTAATAAACACTCATTGCAGAAAACTTGGAGAAAATAGAACGATGTAAGGAAGCATTATAGCCATAGCTTTGGTAATCATTTCTAGGTCAGATTGCCAAACTGAAGCTTCATTGCCCTTGTTTAAAAAGCAATGCCTTTTCTTAGGAGTTGAATTCAAAGGGGAATGCAATGCTGCTGGCTTTGTTTCAACAATTTTTATGTAGATAGCATGAATAAATAATCTCTGTGGTGAGGAGGTTTCCTTTTTCCTGAATGAGAACGAGAGGTTGGGGGGACATATAAGCAGACTCTCCTACACTGCAAGAAGGATGTCCTTCTATAGCCATCTGAGGACAGGCTCACGCATCTTAGGGACCCAGTGTGTTGCATGCAACTTTCAACAAGTAGATCCCAATCCACTGCCACAGCTTTCTACCAGTGGTTGGGGAGAGTCTGTGTGTTGGTTATAAGCCAAGGATGCAGCAACTATAATCTAATTTCAACATAAAAGAGTGGAGAAGAAGCCAGGCAGGATATGCAAAGCACAGAAAGAACAGTGTGCCCTGTGCACAGGGCTCCCCGTGCCCCAGTGCTCCCATGTGCTAATCCCACACATTGATGCTATTGACTTCTGAGATCAGCCATCAGCAGTGACAGTCGCCATTCCCTCTTTCATCAAGAGTCTCATAACATTTTTTTTTTTTTTTTGAGACAGAGTCTCACTTTATTGCCCAGGCTAGAGTGAGTGCCGTGGCATCAGCCTAGCTCACAGCAACCTCAAACTCCTGGGCTCAAGCAATCCTGCTGCCTCAGCCTCCCAAGTAGCTGGGACTACAGGCATGTGCCACCATGCCCGGCTAATTTTTTTTCTATATATATATTAGTTGGCCAATTAATTTCTTTCTATTTATAGTAGAGATGGGGTCTCGCTCTTGCTCAGGCTGGTCTCGAACTCCTGAGCTCAAAGGATCCGCCCACCTCGGCCTCCCAGAGAGCTAGGATTACAGGCTTGAGCCACCGCGCCCGGCCAAGAGTCTCATAACATTTACTTTCTCTCTAACATTTTGAGGCAAACCTGCCCCCTGTTCTTATATTCTTCATTAAGAGTTGCAACTTTCTGGCTCCAGGTTGCCCATTTTGCTTGGCTTGGATAGTGTCTTTAAACGTTTACATCAACATTTTTAAGCCAAGACATTTCACACAAAAATCTTAATTTCTCACTGCTCTTGTCAAATTACAAGATCTGGCAACAGCGGGGTTGAATTCTTAGGTGGCAAAAACTGGCTGGAGTCGTGGCCCCCGTGAGATGTGGTGGCCACTGCTCCTGTGCTCTGTCCTGCCCGAATGCTGAGGCCGCATGTCAGTCATTGCTTTCTGTAGCTTTAGCACTGCTGTGTTTCTTGCAGAAACATTTCTCTGTGCTCATACCTCTCCCCAAGGTGGGAGTACATTTGCACAGCTGTACACTTCTAGAGAAATCCAACCTGCTTTCATGCACTGGATGTCTGTCTGGTTCCTCTACACCATGTTTGCTGCTTTCCATGGGTCTCCATCCAGCATCCTTTGCTTGTTCACAGGTTCAAGCTGCAAGGCTAGTCCTGGGTTCTATTATTAATTCCCACTCTGTCCCAAACTCGTGGTATGACCTTGAGCAAGTCACACCAGCCTTTCACCTCTGTTTCCTCATCTGTAAGATGAAGCAGTTGGTCTCAGCTCTGAAATTCTGTGACCTCTTATCTGTAAGGAGCTTGCTTGGTCTTGATGACTTGCTCTCTCTGGCCTCTTTTTCATAAAAGCCTCCCAGGGTTCAGCAAGCAATTCAGTTGCAACACAGGTGACACTGCTAAAGGAGGAGAAAGAGCATGTAAGACGGAAGTGAGAAAAGGAAAAAAAGCAACCCAGGCAGAAATTCAACCCAGAGATAAGCGGGGAGTGGGGGAGGGGAAGAGGGTCACAAAGTTCATATTTAAAACACTCAAGAATGAAATAAACATGACTAGAATCTCTTTATACTTCAAATATTATATTAAATTGAAAAACCAATATATATTTATTCTAGAAAATTGGAAAATTCTGAAAACTAAAAAAGTAAAGGAAAAAAATGAACTATAATTGTGCCACTTAAGGTCAAGAACTGCTTAACTCCAGGTTTATAGTATTCCTAGCCTTTCTTTTTAATTTTTTATATTCCTTGTATAGTTGATATTATATACAAATCTCATTTTATTTGAAAAAAATCATGAAGCAAAAATATTCAAAATCATCTCATTAAAGTTAAAAAAAATGTATATGGGTTACGTTTTGGGTTTTTTTTGCCTGATAGATTAGTTGACTGATATTTATCTAGGTAGCACATGCAGCAAAATGCAAAAAACAAAAAAGTGCTGAACAAAATCTCTTATTTTCCATTACCTTTTCAATTTATCAGTACAGCTTAAGGTTTTTTCATCATAGTATGAATATGAAATATTGGCTTTATCATAAAAGGGCTTAAAATGAGACTAATTTGCAAAGTTTTAATAAAGGAATAACTGCATTCTGACTTTTAAGTCTTAAAATTTTCCTATGATCTTTTTCTCTTTTTTTTTTTTAAGAAAAAGCTTTCCTTTGGAAAGGATTGGGGTGTTGTTTCAGAGGTCAAGCATTCCTAATGTCTATTATTACATTTCAATCAAGAGCTGCAAACTATTGGTGATAAAGTCCTCTTAAAATTAACGATTCTTCCAATTTTTTTCAATGTAGCCTAGAGACAGTTACAATTCAGTTTTAGATAACCTCTTTCTGATGCACAAAGGAAAGGTAAGAAGATGTGATTAAAAATGTTTGCAAAAGTGAAAGAATAACTCTATTGCTCACAGAAGCTGGGAGGGAGCATATCTGTAACTTTTCTTGCCATTAAGTATACTCAGAGCATGAATGCACCAGATACAAAGGCCAGGAAAGAGGAGAGGCTGCCTCTGCAGAAGCAAGGGCACTTGTTTGCAGTTCAGCTTACCTGATTTGCAGAAGATCTCCAATCTTATCAGAATTGAACTACCTTGGCTTATTCTTTTTCTGCTTTGTTGATACCCAAGCTGGCCTTTTTTTTTTTTTTTTTTAACTAAGAATGTCTAAAGCCTGGGGCATGCTTCTGGGTGTTCTTAAGACTTAAATGCCTTTGCTTAAAGAGTTAAAGTTCTCTCTGAGGCTACAGTAAAAGGATGATAAGGTAAATCACTCACCCACTGGAGATGCTCCTGCCCTTTACCAAAACAAGGTCTGAGAAACATGGAATGCATTCAACGGTTTAGAGAAACTCTACCGTGCAAAGCCAAAGATTAGTATTAGATTTTTAAAGTTGGAGAAAGTTCTCATTGTAATAATTTATCTTTGAGAACAAGAGTTTGTTTTTCATTTATCAAGAGCTTAACATTTTCCTCTTAGGAAAAATGCTTTGAGGGATACATTATACCCGGGAAAACACTCACTAACAACCTATTTTTGTTTATCAGTTTAAGCTAAAAACTCCTTTTAGAGATAAAAAAAACATTTCCAGAGTTAGGGAAATCTCACTGGAACTGGCTGTCACAGAGGTGGAGAATTTGGCCTTGTTTACAGCTCAAGTAATTGCTTTAGCCTCAGTAAGGTGAAAGTTACTCCAGAGAGGTATTTTTAAATAAAGGTAAAAAAAATCTCCACAATATGCATCCTGCTGCCAGGAGGAATCAATTCTATATTTCAGTGGAAGCCACTGGAAGCTTAGAATTTGGAAACTCACGGTAGCTAGCACTAGAGGTAAGGTGACTCAATTGAGTTGTCTGAGCACAATTTTAAAATTTTGCATCAGTTACACTTATAGAAAAAGAAAGAGGAGAAGGAAGAAGAAGAAGGAATACTCTTTATAGTAAATGTAGTCAGAAAGTAAGATATGCTTAAAACATTTGTATCCTAATGAAATAAAAATTTAGCTCTTAAAGTCCTAAATTCTATTCCTCCTCCAAATTCTCAAATTATAAGCAGGTTGACTCAAGGTTGGGAGGATGGTGTTTTGGTAGAACTTGATGTCTAAAGAAAAAAAATTGTTACTTTACTCGAAATTCTCTCTTTCAGAATTAAGCATTTTGAATCCTTTTTGATTTTATGGTGCTTACTCTAATTTTAAATGAAAAATCCTTTTTCTAGTGAAGCTCACTATATGTGATTGAAATGTTGGTGGGAGGCAAAAGCCCTCTGCAAAAACATTTGAAAATGAAACACTCCCAGTGCATAATCCCTTCCTCTTCAGAGCAAGGTTTTCAAATACATGAAAAAAAAAAAAAAAGAAGAAAAATGCACATGAGACAAGAAAAGGGCATGTGCATCGGAATCTCCTTGCTGCAGAGTGCTGACATCTGACACCACTTTGAACCCTGAATGCAGCTGGTGGTTGGAGTCTGAATCGTCTCCCACCTTGTTTGTGGCCTCTCACTTATCCCCCTGGCCAAGTGCCGGTGCCTTACCAGCCTCTCCCACTGCAGAGCTTGCAAGCAGGGCAGAGGCTAAGTCAGCATCCTTGTCAGGGTGGGATCAGTGTTCAGTCACAGCTCTCAGAAGGCAATGAGGCCGCTTGCTGAGTTGGTGGAGATTTTCTGTTGGTGTATACCTGGCTTCTGTGAATTTGTATTCATAAATAGCCATAATTAATTAAATCCCAGCCGTAGTGCCTTGGGAGAGTTCCTTCCGGGAGGGAACAGCACTAAAGATGTTGTGGCTTCTGCGGTGTGGTAGCTATGGAAGCGTCAGGGTGTGGTGAGAGATTAGGCTGCCGCAAAGCCATTGTATGTTGCCAGATAGAATTATCCTTTGATGTACACTGGGGTCTAAATTGTTTTCTTTCCTTTGATACATTTAAAATTAAGATTCCGTGTTAATCCCTAATTAATTCCAAGATCAAGCTTCTATTTTAGCTACTTGAATGAGTGATGTTGGAATGCTTTTAGGGAAGCGAAACCGTAATAAAATATTTTCCAATTACATTAAATACCTTGTGGGCATGCTTATTAGGCACTGCTGTGTTAAGTGTGGGCTTTTAAATCAGAAGGGCACAATATTCAATCAGAAATTTTAAGTCAGAAATGGAACACAGTGTCAAAGGCATCATAGTGCTCTACCTTTACATGGTTGTGCAAAACATAAAAAGAGGAAGGCTAGAAACTACTATCAAAATTGAAAGTTCACCTTCATAAGAAAATAGAGAATCACCAGTTGTGAAATTTAAAAAGATTAACTATTAAGTATGAAAACTTAGTATGGAACAGGTAAGATGCCTACAAGCTGGAAAAGGTGAAGATAGGAGAAGAAAAGAAGGAAACCTGTAGTTGACAAGGGCTTTACTAAACTGCAATCTGCAAAGAAAATCAGCCTGTACTCACGTGGGGCTTCTTACAGGCCCTGACAGAGGGTCAAGGACAGCCGACCTGGGCTGGAGCCAGGCAAAACTGTGAGGTTAGTTGGGACTTAATGAGTCACCCTTTTAGACCTCCCAGCAATTTCATCGCAGGTGTTCACATCTGAGCCCCAGAAGGAGGGTAATTCTTTATAGCAAGAAAATAGAAGAGCATACTAGTGACCACCAAATGATGCCTAAGATTTGTCACAGATTTGTAGGAAAGTCATGATTTAAAATATTCAGACCCTTTATCTTCATAAACATAGGAATACATGCCAGACATGCATCTGAGATGGGGGGGGCATGTTGTCACCATTCCTATGGGAACCAATTTTCTAATTCAGCCTTCTACCCTTTCTCAAGAAGAGTGAACTTAGATTTTTTGGTCATCATTTTCTGTTTATTCTCAGTTGTTCTGGAAGTTGGGTAGAAGCAGGTGATTTCCTGCTTCTCTCTCCCATCCATAATTAGGGGCCTCTGTCCCAAGCGATAACATCTTGAAGGGTGCTTTGCCATTATCAGTGGGCGGGTCAGGGGAGTGGGGTGAGGCTCCTTCTTCTAGACTCAGGCAACAACCCCGGGGCTGGGAGTGTGTATGTGCTTGAGAGAGACGGTGAGTGTGAGTGTTGTGGAAAGTGTGTGTTCACACTGTAGGACAAACACAACTCCTAGGCCAGACTCTATGGATTTAGGGCAATACCACCAATTGCATCTGGTTTCCGTGACTTTGCTCAGGCTTCCACAGAAAAAAGCCAGACATACTCTTGTCAAATTTGACCCCTATGAATTTTATGAACTGGGGAATCACAGTAGAGTTTGTTGAAAAGTTGCCTTTAGCTCACACTAATTTGCACAAGTAAAGCTGTGCAAACAGCAGCATGATAAAAAGCTTCTCAGGGATCTCTGAGCTTGACTCAGACTAAAAGTGAGGGCAAGGATTCCCACCAGTTAGAAGTTTGGCCAGTCCATATTTCTTTTGTAAAGGACTTTTTGCACCCATCTCACCTCAATAGGCTCAAATAAGCTTTTGTTACCTTTCAACCACAACAACTCAACAGTGTTGAGTGCCTTTCATTCAAATACATACAAGTGAGAAAGTCCTATTTCTGCATGACAAATGGTGGCAAACTCTCAGGTTCTTCTTGTTCTCAGTCTCTTTTCTCCTGGGTGGGCCTAGTCTTTGCATTTCAATTTGGTCCAGTTCAATTTAACAAACATTTGCTGTATTCAGTACCAGCTAAGTTCTAGGCACAAGTGCTATTTGTTTACTGGCCAACGTGGGGTTAGGGAAACTGAAGAGAGAACTATGAAGGAAACCCTCTTCTGCCCTCAAAGAGTTTCCAACATGTTTCTACACAGATAACTATACTCAAAATGTAATGTGTGTTAAACCAGTAATTTACCCAAAGTGTAGAAAGAGGAAAGGATCATTCCCTTGGAAAGTCAGAAAAGTGCACTTATCAGGGTCTTGAAGGAGGATAAACATGTTTGTGCCTCATTTCTTGGGGCACAAACTAACCCATACATGCTTTAAATTCTATGATAGTGCTGGAAAAATAATCTTAATAACTAAACATGTAGTGAGCATTTATTATTCATATATATATTTCTCACAATAGCCCTGTGTAATAAACACTGTTATTATCCAAATTTCTCAGATGAGGAAATTGAGGCAAAGAGAAATTAAAGTAGCAGACCCAAGGTCACAGCCAATAAGCAGCAGAACCAGTTTTTGACCCCAGGGAGTCTAACTCCAGAGCTGGAGGGCTTACACATCATGCTGTAATGCACATAAATGTTATATTTTATGCCATCAACAACCTGCCTCGTGTTTTACTTTTTCTGCCTCTATAAATATTTTTTCTATCCAGTTTAGCATCCTTTTTATTTTCCTTCAATATATCTACTACTTGGTGAACAGGATGACTACAGATTTTTAAATGCTTCATTTTGCTTTTAATCTCAGTATATTATGGGTAATCACATAAAGCCCAACCTGAAGAGCACATGCCTAAAGTGAGTTTTTTGTCCATGCTGCTGGTGTTTTGTCCCAGAAGCCCACGGAGGAAGAATCCAATGAGGAGGCTCACTGAAGATGGCATGGCTATAGATTTTTAAACCTACGCCTATACTAGAGAAGATGTTATAAATGTGTGTTTCAGTGGAGCAGCTTAAATATGACTGCTGCACTGACTCTTGCTAAACCCTCCTTGGACACTCTTAACAATCCAGATTTCTGAGAATCTCAGGAATCAGACAAAAAAGAGCAGTCAGATCCTGGCTTGGCACTTACCCACTGTGTGCCTGTTTAATCTCTCGTTACCTCAGTTTACACTTCTGTGAAATGGGGATTGAAATATCTTCCTGACAGGGTTTTTTGGTGAGGACTGAATAAACTAATGCTTGTAAAGTGCTTAGCATAGTGTCTGTCTCATAATCAGCAAACCATAGTTATAATTTTTACAATTTGATTATAATGGGGAAAGCGCAGTGCAGGATACTTTGAGGGTTGGAAGGAAGGGATCAAAGGCAGAGAGCTCAGAACTTAGTGCTCTACTACAAATTGTGCCATGTCCTTTGACTTTGTTTCTTCACCTGGCCCAAGGAAGTGTGATTTACTGCATGCATTAAAATAGAACATTTAGAGGAAGAAAAGCTGGGCAGTTTTGCTGGGAACACAGGGCTCCCCGAAAGTCCTCCATGCGTCATTCCCCAGCCCCAGTGCCCCAGCCCACACCCACAACTCCGCCCTTGCTGGAAACCTAGCCCACATCTGAGGGGCCTGGGGGCCTGGCTCCCGCTTCCATCTCACAGGCAGGCCATGCCAACTTCCCTCATACCATGCCCAGTCCCAGCTTCACACTGAGGTGCCGAAATTTCCCTTGAGACTTCCTCTTTGAGCCATGGATTATTTAGGATATGTTGTTTAACTTCCTAGGATTTTCCGGATATCTTTCTATTATATATTTCCATTTAATTCCATTGTGGTCTAAAAATATATCTCATGATTTCTGTTCTTTTAATTTTGTTATGATTTGCTTTATAATTCAGAATATGGTTTATGTTGGAGAATGTTCCATGTGTGCTTGAGAAGAACATGTATTCTGCTGCTGGGCGGAGTGGTCTATAAATGTCAATTAGTTCAAATTACTGGATAATGCTGCTTTAGGTCATCAATACTCTTATTCATTTTCTACCTACTTGTTTCATCAATTTCCAAGAGAGGTGAGTTGAAATCTGCAACTATAATTATGTACTTGTCTATTTCTTTATTTGTTTCTGTCAGTTTTTGCCTCACCCATTTGTTATGAAGCTCTATTGCTAGGTACATACACAGGGACTGCTATGTGTTCTTGGAAAATTGACTCCTTTATCACTATGTAAAGTCTCTCTCTTTATCCCTGATAATCTTTTTTATTTAAAATCTACTTTGTCTGAAATTAGTGCATTTACTACAGCTTTCATTTAGTTAGCATTTTTATGTTGTATCTTTCTCCATCTTTTTGCTTTTAATATAAGTCTTTACACTTAAAGTGGGTTTCTTGTAAACAGCATGCAATTGGATCTTGCTATTTCATCCAACTCAACAATCTCTGCCTTTTAAATGGTGTGTTTAGATCATTCACATTCAAAATGATTATTGGTATCACTGGATTAACTCTACCACCTTGCTAGTTGTTTTCTATTCATTGCACTTATTCTCGACATCTATTTTCTACTTTTCTGCCTTCTCCAGGCTCAACTGAGCATTTTTATGATTCCATTTATCTCTTTCAATGACTTATTATCTACCCTCTTTTTTTAAAAAAACATTTAAAGTGGTTGAGTAGAGTCGTAATGTACTTTTCAGTTATAAAAAGTTTGATCACTTGAATTTCCTAAGAATGGATTGAGAGAAGGCTGTGGTTTTGTTTCCTTCTGAGAAGAATTTTGAGATATATTTGTTGAAGTAAAATTTAAATAGAATGTTGAAGTATGGTACAGCATTTTCATTTGAACAGAATTTTTAAATTGCATTTCATTTGTAATCAATGAACTCAGTTTTTTTTTTTTTAAATATGGGAAGATTAAATCATGGTGAACAAAAATATTGTTCCTTATTTTTATGCAATAAAATTGTACAAAAAGGAAAAGGCAATGAAATTTTGCCTTATTCTTTTCTGTTGTATAACTAAATATCTAAATAACTAAATAACTAAATATAACTAAATAAAGACGGTAATTTATGTAAATCTGGACACCGGAAAGTTCAAAGTGCAAGGGGCCACATCTGCTGAGGGTCATCTTGCTGGTGGGGACTCTATCCAGAGTCTTGACGTGGCGTAGGGCATCTCATGGCAAGTGGACTCATGAGACATGGCCAAACTGGCTTTTATAACAGACCCACTCTTATGATAACTAACCCACCCTCTCAATAACCCATTCATCCATTAGTGCATTAATCCATTCATGAGGGGAGAGCCCTCATGACCCAACCATATCCCAAAAGTTTCACCTCTCAACACTGCTCCATTGGGGACCAAGTTTCCAACACATGAACTTATGGTGGACAGATTCAAACCATAACAAGTTTTAAACTGTTTGACTTAATTCTCCTAAAAAGAAGTAGCCAGGGCCGGGCACGGTGGCTCATGCCTGTAATCCTAGCTCTCTGGGAGCCTGAGGTGGGCGGATCATTTGAGCTCAGGAGTTCGAGACCAGCCTGAGCAAGAGCGAGACCCTATCTCTACTATAAACAGAAAGAAATTAATTGGCCAACTAATATATATAGAAAAAAATTAGCTGGGCATGGTGGCGCATGCCTGTAGTCCCAGTTGCTTGGGAGGCTGAGGCAGCAGGATTGCTTGAGCCCAGGAGTTTGAGGTTGCTGTGAGCTAGGCTGACGCCACGGCACTCACTCTAGCCTGGGCAATAAAGTGAGACTGTCTCAAAAAAAAAAAAAAAAAAAAAAAAAAAAAAGAAGTAGCCAGAAATTATAGAATTTTGCTCATTGGGTAAATCCTAGAGAATTTTTTCCTTTTAGGGAAGTAGTTCTCATTTTTGTTTTGAGATTACAACTCCTTTGAATATCTGATGAACCACACCCCTCAAAAATACACATGCTCATCCACACACCAAATTTTGCTTATAATTTCGAGTAATTTGCTGACTTCCTCAAGAAGCTACAAATCCCTGGTTAGGAACACCTGCCCTAGAATAAGTAGCAAATGCTGTCAACAAGTATTTTGATGTAACCATATACTTTGGTATGTAGATTAAATAGCAGAAGTTTCAGGTTTGACCTGAGCTTCTTGGGTAGGGCAATGGAAACTCTCTCTTGTCCTCCACTTATTGTTTAAGCAGCCTCAGGTTCAGGTCACACCCAGGCCCAGTTCTGAGTTCTGTCACCTGCTCAATTCCTGTGTCTTAGTGTGACAACATTATAGCCTCTTCAATGGCCAAAGGAAGCTCAGATGGTGAGAGTCAGTTGACTACTCTCAATGGCTAGAATGTATTTATCCCCTTTTGTGCTGTAAGGTAGAGTTCTTTGGCACACAACACAAACAACTGGTTACATCGTGACTACAAACACCAAGACAAATTTGTTCATGAGCAAATTTTTATACTAATATGAAAACTATCTTTGGCACAGAGACAGAAATTTAAGCAATATTTGTTTGTGTTTTTAAAAGAAAAGTTTCCCATGTATACTTTTTTTTTTCCTTTGAGACAGAGTCCTGTTCTGTCACTCCGGCTACAGTGCAATGGCATCATCATAGCTCACTGCAACCTCAAACTCCTGAGCCCTTCAAAGGATTCTCCTGCCCTCAGCCTCTTGAGTAGCTAGAACTATAGGTGTGTGCTATTGTGCCCAACTAATTTTTCTATTTTTAGTAGAGACAGGCTCTTGCTCTTGCTCAGGCTGGTTTTGAACTCCTGACCTCAAGTGATCCACCCACCACGGCCTCCCAGAGTGCTAGGATTACAGGCATGAACCACCACACCAACCTTCCCATTTATACTTTAAAAATTCAGAGTCACAAAGTATTTAATGGCAATAAATCCCAGAGAATCCACAAGAAACTCCTTCTTTATTCTTCTGACAGGATCCAAAATCTCCTTCCAGCTATGATACGCTCCTGGATCAACCAAAAGAGAATTATTTGATTCCCCTCAGTAAAATCTGTATAAGCAAATAACACCATTGACTTTATTTGTCAACTAATGCACTTCCCATCATCTGTATTCCATTTTTTAAAAATGTATCTGTTACTTTTAATGATTTAGCTAACTATATACCTTCAACATACTCATCTCATTTGCCAGAATACATATCCTTAGATAGCAGTAATCAGTTTTGTTCCTCCACGCTCTGATTTAAAAAAAGAATGAACTTCTCCTCAAAAGACTCACAGTCTTGTCTTCTGGTCCATGTGCTGTCAGGGGCTCACATCTTCCACTCCGCTGGATGCCTTGTGGCTAACTGACCTGCATAGGAGCAGAAACCTGTTCCCATTTGGGCTTCATTCATGAATCCCGCTTTCCTTCCAATTGACAGAATGCCACACTGAAGTATTTTTAAACACTTCAAATAGACATGATAGATCAGATTTTCAATTTTTATTATTAATATATTTACTTTCCAAATAGTAAAAATAATGGCGTGTTTCCATTACCCAAATTGAATGGAACTCTATGGAAATAATCATTAAGAGGGCTGGCTAATCTGTGGCCCAGAAGCTCTCTTTGGCAGTTGAAAAGCTGCCTTGCATTTAGTAGGGTCATTGCAGGTTCTACCTGAGACTTAAACCATATGACCATCAATGCTTGTGTCTCTTTATTCAGCCAATTGGAATTTTATTATTTTTAAATATTTCATATCCTTAAACAGAATGTACCATAGAAATACTACCTTTCATTTTGCATAAAGGTGCATGAAAATAAGTGATATTAATGATGAATTTCCAAATTTCCAAGTTTCCTAAATAAAAATGGTTTGAGAAAACTTCATTTTCCAGAATATATAAAGAGAGCCTCAGAGGAAAACAAAGTCATCCACTTTTGTACGTTTGTGTCTTTTCATTGCTCTTTGAAATACTCAGAATGTCAGGACTTTGGCACTTGTGAGAGAACATTCTCAGTTACTCTAACCTGATAATTTTAATTCCTCTTTATTCTTTGTAATAGTTTATACTCTATAAAAGATAAGCTTCCCTCTCACTATCAATTTTCTTTCCGCTTGAT
The DNA here is from genome assembly GCA_008750895.1 of Mirza zaza. Taxonomy (NCBI): domain Eukaryota; kingdom Metazoa; phylum Chordata; class Mammalia; order Primates; family Cheirogaleidae; genus Mirza; species Mirza zaza. The sequence goes on along the minus strand of VSMD01109548.1, from coordinate 979 downwards.
AAACCATGATGCTTTTTAATGTGTTCCCAAAGAAACTAAAATTAACTTAGATCAATTTCAGCGACTTCCTTATTTATGTACTAACCTCATTAACAATATCATCGAAAATACCATTCAACAGAGCTCATCTATTCACTTCTGTCTCCTCCTCTGTCCCTTCAGCATCCTCTCCATGAACAGCCCCTTTTCAATTGCTTGGTAGCATTAGGAAGAATTGAGCTTTTGCTTGATAAGAAAAAAAATACATTCTTGGTTTGATTCTGTTGTTTTAAATAAAGTCAGAATTAGAAAGCAAACACACATTTAAAAATTGATACATGATTTCTTCCTTCCCATATGTTTCAGTTCTTATCTCAAAATGAAATGTTGCATGACATTTCTGATATTCCAAGTTTTCCAAGATTACAGGCTACAGTGTTACAGTAAAATCTTTTCTCAGTGGTTCACCTAATACACCGACTTTAGGTAAAGCCACTCAGGAAAAGTTAGCCATCCAACATTTAGCCAATGATATTAACCATTGACAACCATGTAATGTTAGATGCTCTGATATACCCAAGCCATAAGTGGCTGGTGTGGCCACTGTGAGTCACTTGTCTAACACTTGTGCCAACTGTAGCAAGTGCAAAGAAAGCTATTCTTTTCCTAAAACACATAGCAAAGCCCTTACTTTTTGAATATTCAAGAATCAGAGTATAAAGAAAAATTGAGAGAGGGGAAGAAAGGAGGAAGATATACCTAGGGAGACAGAATTTAAAGAGGGAGCAAGATCAAGATCCTCAGTTGAGGTGACAGATCTTCGTAGATGAGTGAAGATCAAAGGTCACCAAGGGAAAATTCAGCCATTTCCATACTCTTACAATTTGGGTGTTGGGGGAGGGTTGTTTACTATCTTCTTGATTTGTACAAGCTCCTTGTAAATTAAAAACTCTTTGCCATAGAAAAGTTTTAAAGTTTTCGTTATCAAATTTATCCATCT